>LFZN01000173.1:761-24986 GCA_001578235.1 Pseudocercospora eumusae | reverse complement strand
CCCTCGACCACCCACCTCAACAACCCCCTCAAACCACTCCTCCCAAGAAACATTACAACTCGGCAAAAACACCCTCTGACGATCCACAACCAAAAATTTCGAATGCCACACACTAAAAGGCAAGAAAAAGACCTTCTTCACTTGCAAATCCAAGCCCTCGAAACCATCATCAGAAAAAATTCCTAAATCCGAAGCTTTTGCATACGTCCTCTTACTCCTCCTCCCACAAAGATTCTGTAAAAATCCTGACGATGAGAATCCGATGCGGATTTTGATTTTTTTCTTCTGTGCTCGTGCTCGTGCTCTTCGGCTTAAATTCCGCAGAGCCTCGTTCAGCAAATCTAGAGTTTTGGAAGGGACGAGGAAACAGGTGATGAGCAGGACTTCGTGCTCGGCGCTTTCGATGGCGGGCAAGAGGTGATGTTGAAAGATTTCTTGGCCGGTGCCGAAAGCGACGTTGTGGATTTTGGCATGGTCGGGCATGGTTTTACTTTTTATGATGATTGTTATTGCGTCGTGGTGGTGGTGGTGGTGGATGTTGATGTCAAAGTTCAAAGAGATTCGTGCTTGCCCAATCAGACACGACTGCCCGTGCACGCATATAGAATAGGAAGCAGCCAAGACAAGGTAGAGATAGATGGAAAATATAAAAACGGAGAACAGTGTCATAATCTGATACACTACATGTCGGAATGCTACAATTTCAATCATGCATAGCGGACCAGCAATCTCGCTGTCATGGCAGTTATTAACCCGCTCAAACGCCGACCTATCCAATCCTGGCTTTTGCCCAAAATCGGATATCATGGTAGTTATTGAAAGCAACGCTCTTTTCAATGATGTTAATGGTGTCGAATTCGGCTTCAGTCCAGCTGCTTTACCGTCTCGCGCAGCACGAGAGCAATCCGCTCTTAAACAGAAAGTACACGCAGCCAAGGAAACGGATAAAAGACAGCGCAGCAGTGGCCCACAGCAGCGCACGGAAGAAGTTGGCAGTTCTGGTGGTGGCGCCAGAAGAGAATCCAAACTTGTCGAAGTTGTCGGATGTGATGGCGACGGCAAGAAGGGCGTTGGAGAAGATCCAGAAGGTGACGAGACGGGTACGGAAAGATTTGTACGAATCTTCGAGCGTCTTCTTGGTCTCTTCCTTGGGCGCGACAAACGGAGTGAGGGCACGCTTGACGGTGTGTTCGAACTGACTGTCAATGTCTGCTTGTGGCAGGTCGCGTGACCGCCGATGGCAGTGCTTCGGCCTTGTCGCTTCCCTTGGTACCCCAGGACACATCGTGCCAGTTGGAGAACGCGTAGACCATGAGGATGTTGATGTAGCTCGTCATCATGAGCAGATATTGGCCGAATGAGGTGAACATGTGCCATGGGTCGAGGTAGAGGAAGGAAGCCACGAAGTAGAGACCAAAGGTGGCTGCAAGCGCAATGATGATGATACCAGCTCCAGTAGACGAGACGAACGACTTGATGAAGTCGCCGGCGCTGTCGGTGTTGAAGTTGGTGTCGCCGGAGAATGCGTGAACAACGAGATAGAAGGAGTCCACGATGATGTAGAATTGGATCAGGGCGTAGACGGAGAAGGATACCACGTACGACCATCTGCTACCCTTGGGTCGGTTGCCGAGCGCCAGGATGAATTGCAGGAGGAGGAATGCCAGGTAGATGTATTTCACGCAGGTGTTCAGGATGGGGGTGACTTCGTTGCCGAATGGAAAGGCGCGTTGGTCGTTCGAGGAGCCGGGAGTACCGACCAGGTCAATGATGACAGCGGTGGTCAGATAGTAGGACGCCAAAGAAAACCAGGAGAGAGTGACGGTGGCAACGTTGTAGAGCAGCTGCACATGGAAGAAGAACATTCGCAGGATGTTGTGACCCGATCGATACATGCGGCCGAAATGCATCAAGGAATAGAGGGTGGCGGCGAAGGAACCGTTCAGCCAACGTCGACGCTGTCCGATGAATTCTGGAGCACCTTCGGGCACGTCGGTCTCACCCTTGGACGCTTTCACGTAAGTGAGATGCCACTTGCTGCCGGCCTTGGCGACGAGTTCGAAGCACAGAATACGATCCTCGGCCAAGAACATGTTCTTCTTGAAGATATTCATGCCCTCGATACCCTTGGGACCAAGCTGTTTCGACAAGGTATGGTCACCGTGGAAGTACTGCTCGAGTGGTCGGCCCATGATGGCGCGGAATCGGTATGCCGAGAAGGCACCTGGAAGCACGGACACGTAACCGAATGACGATTCCAAGGGCTTGTCCAGGATGTTGGAGATCTTGTACTCAAAGTTTTGAATTGCGACCAAGGGATTCAGAAGGTTTCGCCAGCCTTTTCCGAGCAGAGCATGGATCTCACCACAAGCGCCACCCAGATCCTTGTCATTGTAGAAAGCCTCCCAGAGTGCCAGCAAAGCCTTGTGACCTGGCTTGGTGCCGGCGTCAAGGAGAATGCAGACTTCTGGGTTGAGAATACGACCGAAGGCAGTGAAGAGCCATCTGTGCGAGTTGATCTTCTTGCTGTTCTTTTGCTTCAAGCAGAACATCATCTGCACGGGCGGGAGAGTGGACGGGCCGTCATCCAGCGGTCGGATCAGCTGCTGGTTCGCAGTGACCGACAACTGTGTGGTGTATTCGAAGATGTGTGCGACGGTCTCTTTGCCGTCAATGTCCTTCTTCATGATACCATCCTGGTAGATACCAATGGTGGCCAGCACGTCGAGTGTGCCCTTGTCGCAGGGATCAATGCCGTCGAAGACTAGGCAAACGACAATCTTCTGCCACGCGGGGCCCCCCTTGTTCCAAAACTCCGACTTTTTGATGTTGACAATGTCGCGGATATTCTGCATTACGCCATGCAGGGTTCGCGATGTCAGTGTCTTGTCTTCGTTGTAGTAGGTGATGGCAATGAGCAGCTCGGTGTGGCGATTGTACATGGCTGGACGAAGATTGTATCCATTCTTCAGGGTGAAGTCGTTGGGATCGCAGGTGGCGGCGGTGTAGCGCAGGTGTGTGAATTCTTCGCTGCCGCTCTCCAGGTCGTTTCTGTACTTGGCCTGAACGGCGTTTTGGATGGCAGATGGCACGGGATAGTCGGCACTCAGCACAGCACCCTGCACCAGCTTGACCTTACGCGTCTGGTTTCGCTTCAGGCCGCCTGCAGCTGCTGGGCCACCGGGCTGTTGTCGCTGTCTCCATGCTTCTGTGCTACCGGTCTCGCTTCTCGAGTATGGACTGGAAACGCGGTCTGGGCCGACATAGGCGGGATCGTCGAGCGCAGCACCAGTGTACTCTTGATAGCCATTGTAGGGTGGCGCATGACCAGCATAGGACTCCTCGAGTTGGTAGCCCTTGTGATCATGGCCGCCTGGAGTGCCGGCGCGGCTATTTGGCTCATCGAATGGTCCTTGAAACGGACCGTGTGGGTTTCCGTGAAGCAGCGATCGCTCCTGCTCGTCGTCGCTGTCGTGGTGGGGCGGCTGGTGGTAGGGTTGCTGCGAGAGTCAGTGGAATGTTTCTCGTGAGGTGGGTGGAGAGGTCAGGTACATTGCTGGGCGGCATGTCGCCGTAGCCTCCAGCTCCTGGGTAGGCCATGATGTGGTTGTGTGCAGTTAGCACGGCAAAACGATTGTGGTGTGGCAGAGAATTCTTGTAACGATGGTGTCAATGGCGTGGACAAAGAATGCGGCTCGGTGAAGTTGGGTTGACAAAGGCGGCGAAATGAGAGGGGGATGTTGGTGGTGGTGGCGATGGCGATGGCGATGGCGATGTTGATGTGAAAAGAGCAGAGAATGAGGCAGCGCCAGCGCCAGTGCAGGTCTCGGTCTGCTGAGCTGCGAGCAGCGTAAGACCCTTGTCGGCATGCCTGGCCAAGTATAGCACAGCCAAGAATCGGCGCACCAGTAACCGCCTTCTCCTGTGCCATCGTCGCCACTAGTGTTTCAAACGGACGTCTCCGAATCATCACTGGCATGACAGTATCGTATACAGTATACAGTACAATACTGCACTGTGACTGCTGTCGCCTTCAATATGATTACCTACAATTAGAACTGCAATTAGGTAGAACTACGTGCCTCGGCGTGTATGTGCGTCATACCGAAAATAGGCCATAGAATACCGTACCTCACCTGCAAGACGCAACTAGATATGCGTGACGAGCTCAAACATATTTCTCACTCATTAATCATCGCTGCTCCATTTCCCCTATCTGGTAGACTGGCACACACTGTTCGACATGGCAAAGTCGGCGCAGCACCTCCCGAGCTCTGCCGACACTTCTGCCGGTGTACACATGTTCTTCTCTCCGACACCCTCACATCAACTATCATCACTATCGCATCCATCATGGACACCTCTACGTCTACCTGACTATCGACATCGCCCACCATGACCGAAGTGAACGGCTTCGTCGAGAGCAGCGACATCAGCAAGCTCGACGAACTCGTCATTGTCTGCTGTCATGGCATCTATATGGGCGCAGGCGGCCATCTGGACGAGAACCAGTGGATCTTGCAATCCTTCTCCACCTCCGACCCCTCCATGAACAAGCCCGGCGAGCATGAGACATTCACTGCACACATCGTCACCGCTGCCATGGCCGTGCATAACAACCCATGCGCGCTGCTGCTCTTCTCCGGCGGCAAAACCACCAACCACCCCAGGTCAGAGGCCGAGAGTTATGCCGTCATCCTCAAGCACATCGTCGACACCAATCCTGCACTCTTCCCCGCCGGTCTTCACTATGCCCTCGAAACATATGCCACAGACTCCTACCAAAATCTACTCTTCTCCATCATTCGTTTTCGCCAACTCACAGGCATCTACCCAAAGAACATCACCGTCGTTACCCACGCCTTCAAAGAACGCCGCTTTATGGAACTGCACGCTCCCGCCATCAAATGGCCGACTCACCGTATCCGTGTGCAAGGTATCAACCCACCATTCTCCCTCGACGAACTCAATCTCGTCCAGAGAGGAGAGCATGAACGCGCATACCTTGCCTTCAGCGCTGACCCGTATGCCGTGAGGACGCCGCTCATCAATAAACGCCTGGCACGAAACTGGAATGCCGACAAGGCGAATGTCTTTCTGGGCTTCCGCCTAGAGCCCGAAGTCATGGGACTACTGACTTGGCAAGGCGGCGTGAGTGGCTGGGAGACATTTCCGCGACGCTTGCCCTGGGAGGATCATACTACAAACTGGATGTACACATGAAGTATCAGCGTGACTGCCCTAGCACTAAACAAGTCGAAAGGGCATCAACTTTGCTCAGACTTTGCGCAAAGCTCCGAAGAACGACCAAGTCCGTCAGCCCAAGAACATCAGGGCATCAAGGCATCAATGAAGGCGGGAACAACGAACACCTTACATGGCTATGAGCATTTGTACCGCACACAATTAGTGTCTGGAGCTAGTGCGAAATAACAATCAGAAGTCTGCCTCAGGTTTGTCGGCGAGGTGATTGAGCGGGCGCCCGGGCGGAGGTCAGGGCGGACACTTTGCCAAGCCATATTTTAATTGGCTAAATGAAAAACTGGCTGCCTTAGGCTGCGCGCAACCGGCCGCCGAGTATAAGGCCGAGCGCAGCGGAAGAGGGGGGGGGGGGGGGTCTACGGGGGTCTCTCCCGTAAGGAAAGGAAGATACTTAGTAGCTCGAAACAGATCGCGTTCCGCTCATTCTTGGCACTTCCGAACGCTAGGGCCACGGGATATCTGGTTGGTAGAAATCAGAAAACCACTGTCACGTGCTTGTATACAGCAATAACAACAGCGACAGAATTCACGGCGGCGACAAAATATACGAGGGCGGCGACAGTTCACGGCAAGAGCATTATTATATTAGCAGCGAGACAGCATACCGCGGCAACGATAGATTACTTCAGAGCTGGGCGATATTTCGCACTCTTCGCTGGACCTCATGAGCAAGTTCCATTGGCTCTGAGAATATCCTTGTTACACAACAGCATCATGCGTCGCTCGCTATTTCGAGAAACGAAAATAGTACAGGAGCAGGTTGCCAGACTTCCTACTTTGCCTGTGGCCGCCACGACGCGCCTTCATCTTTCTATTGTTAAGTTCCCGCCGCCTCCGACGATCTGAAGCAACAAAGCACCGATTGAGTGCAGCTCAATGGACAATTCATCCGTCAATGGGTCGGCCTCAATGCCGGTAGATCCCCCAAAGACAATAAAAAATCTACACCATAGAACCACGTCGTTCACACGCTCTGGACGAATTTCAAAGCCTCCAGACCGCTTCATACCAGGACGACAACGACCAGGAGGCGCAAAGCAGCAAAAACTAGGACCAAGACCAAGCGTAACACAGTGCCTAGGGGCAGTGGCAATGCTTTTCGAGGCCCAGCTAGCTTAGGGTCTTCGAGAAGCCAGTCAAGGCTACTTCGTCACCAACGTCGACGAAAAAGAAAAGAGGGAATGGATTGGTGTGATAGGTGATGAAATCAACGTTTCCGCGTTCGGACCTACATACATTCTTCCCCATATCCATGAACATGACCTACAAACCTTGCTCCGGTCGCACATCAATCGCTCCAGATCTCGATACAGCTGCACTCTACGACTTTCCCAAAAGCAAGGCCAAAGGTCTATGAATGAGAATGTGAGGCATTTTCTATTAGATGCTGGGGGAGGGCGGCGAGGTTATCGATGCGGATGGCGAGAGGGAGCTTCTTCACGGACGGGTGACACTTCCACGACGAATTTGCAGACGTGTACAACACCATTTCTCTTTGTCCCTGCCATTTGATTTGTTGCGTCATCTTTACATTCCAGTCCGGATGCGGTAATCAGAAAAAGTGGAACAAAGAATTGTGAGCTCTATTGTACATCTGCTGCGAGACTCCGAATGCGGTAATCAAAGAAAGTGCAACAAGGAATCGTGAGTTCCACGCTGTACATCTACTCGAGACTCTCCAAACATGCAACCTGAGTCCAGCATTCCCAATCAGAGCAACAAGTGTTGTTTGTCTTCAATCTAACACCATGGTGAGCACTCGATCCGGGGCCGGCAAGAAGTCGCCCAAGAGTTCTGTAAAACCACAACCCAGCAAAGTCAAGAAAAGCAAGAAGGCTGCACCGAAGCCGAAGAAGGCAACGAAGAAGAAGACAAATGCAAACAAGTCCAGCGCCTCCAAGGACAAAAAAGTCTCCTGGGAAGAGACTGAAACCGAGTATTCGGACGAGAACGACGATATCATTTCGCCTTACGCCGCTGGTAAACATCGCTCGCCTACATCATACAAAGCTCCCAAGGGATCCCGTCGCTACAGCGGTAACAGCAAACTGGTCAACGACAAGGGCACATACAGCGGTGTGAGACCAAAGTCCTCCCCAGGTCTCGGACGACAGCCATTCCTATCCGACGACGAGCATGATGATGTTGATGATTTTGAAGAATGGACCGGTTTTGGCGATGTAGGCCCTGCCCCAGCAACGGTGCACAACAACCGGTCCATGGAAATGCGCATGGAAATGGAGCTCAAAGCAAGCGAGCTCTGCCGCGATCTCCAGAGCGTGGTAAAAAAGCTTCTGGACGAAGGATCTAAACACGAATCCTTCAACATGATCGCCAAGCACCTCCGCCTCGCCGTCGATATCTTGGTAGACATGAGGGCCTTCCCAGGCTCTTGGCCCGAAGGCCCAGCACCCATCCCGAGGTCGGTTTGGAGAAACAAAATCCAGGATGCTTTGGAGCATATCCAACGAGACAGAACCTACCCCGAATCTGCTTCGAATGCTTTACTTCATGGCGATCCCTTGTGGCCCGGGACCCGCGCCCTCTCGCAACGCTTTGGCCTCGACACTACCAGGCCCAACCTCAGAGCACGTGTCGGTTCCGCCGATGATGACAACGAGCCCGTTATGTTTGAATTGTCTGGGCCTCTGCCGGATGAAGGTAGACGTGAGCCGGTTTATGGACCTCCGCCGCCAGCGCGTAAATCCAAGTCGCTTAGAGATCTGGATTTCGTGGATTGGGAGAAAGTTCCCAAGTCGCTTAGAGATTCAGTGGATTGGGAGAAAGTTCGGCTGGCCCCACCCGTCTCGAGTTTTGATTTTTCATACTGAGTACTCACTAGTTAGCACCTATAGTTATAATCAATAGTCAATAATAAGTGAATCATCAATCGTCATAGTCACGTTAATCAAATCATCACTAACCGTGGTCACGTAGTAACGACTAGGGTTAAGAAACTTATAGTGTGTAGAATAGTGTGCCAAGGCTATCACGTGCAAGATGCCTAAGGCTGAACTGCTGCACTATATTTCGGACCCTTATGGATAGTGTCCTATAATATATGAACATTTAGTTACATCAAGTTAATGGTTATTGTCGATAAATAGGTAGAAATAGTGCAAATTTGATGCCCTCTGTGGGTATAACACATACCCTAGTATTGGCTTAGAAATGCCGAGTGATTGGTGATTATAATCACTCAATAATCATAGTCATAGTTACATGTGGTTACAGTAACTAGTGATTATGAGTAATCAATAATCAACAAGTATGATTATGATCACCCTCTGTCGTTCGCGTACGCGCCCCCGACTCCAGAATGGTGACCGGGTCTTCCCTAGTGTTGCTGCTCCAAAGAATTCGAACATCAGGACGGCGTCTGGTTTTGCGACCGAGGAGAATGGCTTCATATATCTCTCTGTAGATAGCACGGCTTTTGAATGAGTAGTCCCAAGAGGTCCTTGCGAGGAATGCACAGGGATTCAACGCCAAGGTTGGATGAAGTGTCGAGGAGTCTGTAGTACCTAGTTTTTTTAATAGTTTTTTTTCAACACGCAAAAAAAGAGTTCCACTGATACCTTCACGCCATCACCACCGCCGAATCTCACCCTTCATACACAACCTCCCATCATCACCCACAACCTCCACCGCCACATTCTCGTCCATAATCGCCGCCCGCTCCATCAAAATTTTATACGGCTCCTCCACATACACGGGACTCGTAGCTCGATACTCCAAGCTCTTAGGATAAAGATAAGGAAGAACCTCATTCTTCTTCGCGGACTTGCCAACCTCATCCCTCCAAAAATCCAAACACGAAATCATATTCAAAGGCCCATGAACCACCACATCCCGATGTCCTTCTACCTCTACAGCCCAAGTTCTATCGTAATGGATCCGATGCGCATTAAACGTCAACGCGGAGATTCTGAAGAGTTGGGTGGGGGTTCTTTGGAAAGGTTTTGTTAATAACGTTCCTTCGTTTTGGGTTTTTTGTTGTTGCATTTCTGACTGCTTTTTCTTCTTCGTCGCTGGAGGAGGAGGATTCGATTTCTTTTGAGCATCTAGAGCTTCCCGAAACACCCAATTCCGCCGATCCACAACACACAGCTCATCATTCGAATCATAGAATTCCTTGACGACGCCGACCACGAGCATTGCTTCGCCGGAATTTTTCAGAGTTTTGGCGTCGCAGCTCAGGACTTTTGTGATTTCGGTTGCCGTATCTCCGATTTTGAGATATGCTGGGTTGTTGTTGCTTGGGTTGCCGGCGCCTGGCCAGGAAATCGAGCCTCCGGCCCACATTCTTCGGGTAAAAGGTGCTTCCTGTTGTTACAGATAAGTCTGTCTTCAGCAGTCGAATGTTAATTTGATTTTTATCTTAATGATCGCCTTACCGGATTATACGACGTATCCGTCCCATCAACCCCAAGCTGTGCAGGGAGTTGTGTCGGGGTGAAGTAAGCATTATGATAACCTGCGGGCAAGGGAGTTCCGGCTTTGGGCTCGCCATCGATCAAAGATTCCGAGTGAGGCCAAAATTTTTCTCGGTCTAAGGTGAGGGAGAAGAGTCGGGCTTGGTTTGCATCGAGAAGTTGTTTTCGGGCGAAGCTTTGGCCCTCTCCGAATTTCGCGAGGAAGGCTTGTGCGATTTCCTCGGGGGTTTTGGAGAGGCGTGGTTGAGATTGGGACATGTGTCGGATTTGCTGTTGTTTTGGGCTCATAACACGACCGAGCACTCGTGTAGCGTGTCTTGTTGCTGCCATGGTTTGAAGCCTTGAGATAGTTAAATAGGTAGAACTGTCCACAGCACTCGTTCCTGCTATGGCGACTAAATCTTGGAATTCGAATGGTCTCTCGCTTAGCGGATTTTCTGCTCTTCTAGCTAGTTGACATGTTAGAATACACAGCGAGGCCGGCGATGTAGTTGTTTCATTGAGCTAGCCGAGGATACTCCATGTCATTGGTCGAATATACGCTAGCAAGCACAGACCAAGAGGAAGTGAGGGCATTTCCGTCATATTCCCGGTCCACCTCCCTCCTCCTGAACCATCAACCACTCCATACAGCCCCTCGCAGCAGAAACAGCGATTTCCGAATCTGAAATGGTGAAGCCGGAGCGCACTACTATCGCTGGCGCATTCGAGATCCCGCGCATGCTGAATGGGCTCTGGCAACTGGCAGGCGGGCATGACACTGACATCGATATACAGATCGCAGCAAATGCTATAGATGGCCTGTGAGAATCTCACAACCACAACACATCGAGACATGTTGGCTGAAGCAAGTCTAGCGTTGAGCTTGGCCTCGATGGCTTTGACATGGCCGACCACTACGGTGAGGCCGAACGCGTAATTGGCGCGTATAACAAGAAAAGCGCAACTCCCATTACTGCTTTCACAAAGTGGTGCCCACCAGGAAGCGGTGATCGGTCGCACGAGCAGGCTGAAAAAGCAGTTTCCAAGGCGATGACCAGGATGAACTCATCACAAATCCAGCTCATGCAGTATCACTGCTGGGACTATACCGATGATACGTATCTATTCAATCTCAGCCACCTGCAGAGCATGAAGCATCAAGGTAAGATTGCTCATATCGGGCTAACGAATGTGGACACGGCGCATCTGGAACTCCTCATGAATTCTGGCATTGCAATCGCCACAAATCAAGTCTCTTGCTCAGTGCTAGACCTGCGTTTGGTCCGTGGCAGAATGGCCTCCGTTTGTGCTGATCATGGCGTTGGAGTGCTTGCATATGGCACTCTGCTTGGAGGCTTTTTGTCGGAGAAATGGCTCCACGCAGAAGAGCCCAAGCACCTTGAATCGCTGAATTGGAGTCTGCGAAAGTATTTGCGTTTCATTCGCGCTGCTGGCGGATGGGAACCCTTTCAAGTCCTGCTTCAGGCGCTTTCAGTCATTGCAAAGAAACATGACGTCTCGATCGCCGCCGTGGCAACTCGATGGGTGCTAGACATTCCAGTCGTCAGTGCTGTCATTGTTGGATGTCGACTAAACGGCCAGAGCCGAGAGTATGCTCTGAAAAATCTCGCGGCTTTCGGCTTCAGGCTTGATGATGACGACCGACAGCTCATCTCGGATGCCCAAGCCGCGCTACAGGATATACCAGGTGACTGTGGAGATGAATACAGACGACAGCCATTTCTGACAGCTGCCGGAGATCTGAGCCATCACATTCGAAGGTCTGACAAGAAGAAAGAAATTGACGCGCTCCTCGAAACAAAGCAGAGGTTGGAGTACTCGAGTGGTAGCAAGTGGGAATCCGTAGCCGGCTACTGTCGCGCTGTCAGGGTCGGCGACCGCATACATGTCTCTGGTACCACGGCTACACCACCTCCGGGACTAGTCTACCACGCAGGAGCCATTGGCGGCAAGTCGGCTCGTTCACAGACTGTTGCTGTCCTGGATGTAATCTTCAAAGCTATCAAGGAGCAGGGAGGCCAACCTAAAGATGTCGTCAGAACTCGGGTCATGGTGCGTAATGAGGACGATGTTCAGCAAGTCAGCGAGGCTCACGGGTGGGCGTTCAATTGTGAGGGTATCAGACCTGCAAACACCTTGACTTTAGCAGGATTGGTCGGCGCGGAGTTCCTGGTTGAGATGGAAGCAGAGGCCGTTATCATAAATATGGTCTAACAACATCTGGCATACGTTTGGCGCCTCACATATTCATCACAAATCCGATCTCGACCAACTTGTCAGTCGGCACCTTCAGATTCGCCATCTTGTTTCGGGTATTCTCCCGTGCAAACAAGAAGATCTTGAGCAGGACCAGACGCCACCAATTTGTCTTGGGTGCAAGTTCCAGCTCTTCCTTGCCAATGATGTACAACACACGATGCTCAAAGGCCTGTTGCAAGCGAGCTAGGCTGAGTGGAATGGACTCGCCATTGGCATCAATCGTGGCCACCGAATTTTGGGAGGTGTAAGCTGGCAATTTCTCGTCAACGTCACCAACCGCATGGACACCAGCATCCGTCTTCGTCAGATCCCCTGCGATGGCAGCAGCGTCAGCGGTATCTTTGCCAGTGATATTGCCATGTTCCAAAATGATGTGCTCGCGAATGCGGGCATAGATCAAGGATGCAAGATCTGGCGTTACGACTTCGTCCATGTATCCGTATCGTGCGACGACACGGTAGCAGTCTTTGAGATACGCAATCTTTTGGACCACGTATCTGTCGGCCAGATCGACAGTGGGCGATTCAAGCGGTCGAAGATGGAAGAAGACGGTCACTTCCGGCTTCGATACCAACTTGCTGACGAACTGGCTGAAAATGATCGGAGTCTTGTCTCCAGCTTTGTCAAAGAAGAGGCCAAATCCCTTGATGACCGAAAGCGCTTCTCCAGTAGGCTTTCCTGAGTCGGAAGCAAGATGAAGATTGCCATCCTCGTCTTTCTTGATGTAGTGGATGAGAGGGTTTCGGTCTTGCCTCTCAGCGCGCCACTGCTGCTCTTTACCGAAGCGCCACATAATGAACACACCGGCTAAGACAGACGCGAGAGTAAGCGTAAACCAAGCTCCATCCGGGACTTTCGTCAATGCCGAGGAGAGAAAGGCGCCATCCATTGCCGAGATCGCGAGCCAAGGCAAAACCACCATCCAAGGACGAAACCTCCAAACGATCAGAGACGTGAGAGTCGCCATTTGTGTGTCGAAGAAAGTGACGAACATGACGCAGACACCATATGCTTGACCAAGAGAAGTAGTGTTTCGGAAAACTGCCGTGATGACCACTGTGCCAAGGCAAAGCAGGTAGTTGGCCAGCGGCACATAAAGCTGGTTGTGATACGTCTTCGATGTGTGCACGACTTGGATTTGCGGGAAGTACGACAGCTTCACGATCTGAGCGAGGAGCTGGAATGTTGCGGTGATGATGGCCTGAGAAGCGACAACTATAGATGTTCAGCATTCGCGAACACGTTCCAACCCGTCGTCTGTAACTTACTTGCTGACAGGATGGCAATCACCATACTCAGAATCAGGCATCCCGGTGGAGCAGTGTTGAACACTGGGTAGGTGTAGGCTTCCGGGTGTACTGCTAGGTAAGCTGCTTGGCCGATGTATGTGAGCAGCAGACATGGCAAGCAGTATCCTAGCCAGCTGATCTGGATGGCACGCATGCTAAAAGCGCCAAGATCTGCGAAAAGTGCCTCGACACCAGTAAAGGCGAGGAGCACACCACCAAGAGAATGCCAGCCTTCTTCGCCATGCCGGATCAAGTAATCGAAAGCCTCGCCAGGATTGAAGGCCTTGAAAACACCTGTATCATAATTTACAAGATTGTAAATCCCAAATGCTGCGAGCAAGCCGAGCCAGATCATAATGATGGGTGCGAAGACTGTCCCGATCTTTGCCGTCCCAAAAGGCTGGACGACAAAGAGCAGAATCAAAATGCCACACGTCGCGCCAACGACAGCCCCATTGCCGATGTCTGGAACGACAACATTCAAGCCTTGCACAGCCCCAAGCACAGATTGCGCCGGCGTTAGCACTCCATCAGACATGACCATGGACACAGCAAACACGCCCATACCCTTCAACACCGCCTTGAACCCCCTACTCGATTCCATCGTCCTCCGCACCCGCAGATTCGACCCATGCATTTCCTCCGTCCCATACCGTTCCATCCTCACCAACGCCTCTTCCCGCGGGTCTCGCTCCGTGATTTTCGCGTAGCGGGAGAGGAGCGCGTAGCAACTAAACGTCCCGCCTTCGCCTTCATTGTCCGCGTTCAGGATCACAAACACATATTTCAGCGTCACCATCGTGACCAACGACCAGACGATTAGCGAAAGTACGCCTATCACGTCGTCTCGCGCCGGCGCTGTTGTGAAGGTACTCGAGTATACATAGAGAGGTGAAGTCCCGATGTCTCCGTAGATTACTCCGATGGATTGGTATGCGAGCATGAACAGCTGCGTGCCTTGGAATTTCTGCTTGTTTTTGACATCTTGCGGATGCAGGATTCTTTCTTCGTCCGAGGAGGTATTGGTTTTGTGGCGCCGGCATCTCGATGTGCTTCCTCCCCCTGCCTGGGAATTACTGTTTCGACTGAACACTATCCCGTCCTTCATCGTATCGCTTCCCGGATGCGATTGTTGTACGGCGGTGATTTGATCCTCGTCGTCAAATTTCATCCCACGTTGTGCCATACTTTTGGTCTCGTCGGACTCGGGTTGCGTATATAGGAACAGGTCTCTCTCGAGCGCTCTGCACAAAAATCCTGTGTATGCTCGGTCCTATGGATGTTATTGGGCTCCGTTGACGAGGAGGTGTGTGATTAATCCTGTCAGAATCATTCGTGCTGTTGGATTGAGATTGTCACAGTAGGAAAAAAAAAATTCCCCTTTGAGCATGTAGAATCGAGAGTCTGTGAGAATGGAAGTTTTGAAGCTTTTTGTTGTATGCCATTCTTTTTTTTTTTTACACAAATCATCGAGCACCGAAAAGACTCGATCATTGGATCGCCGTAAGACGATAAGAATGCCACGCGGACCTGTTCGTTTGCGTCGCATGCGTCGAGCACGTGTGGTCTGGTTGGTTGGTTGGTTAGACTTATTTGGGGGACGAAAATGCCGCAACTCCTCGGTTCGATGGACATGTGGAACCGAATATGTAGGAGCTTCTCCGCGAAGTGGTATAGGATAGTGTTGGGGCTGCTGTGCAATTGTCGAAGCGAGATGGTTGGATAATGCGATGTTCTTGGCTTTCAGGTGAAGGGGGGCACGGGCACGGGCACATCTCACAGAAGAACGAACACGCCGTACCGAAAGACATGACTCGCGTCTTTGAAATTCTTTTTGTAAGCTCTTCGTGTTCGCGTGAGTACCAGAGAAAGCTCTGCGTGAGTTTTCACGAAATGGCCCGCTCTCGATTCCAACGACGGCCGTTCTGCTTCAAAATCGCACTCCATCCACGCTGAATCCATTGACCTCTCTGCTCTCTCAGCGCGCACTTCCATCCCGGTTGGTTTGATGTTCTTCCATCGGCGAGTATCAGCCCAATAGATGAGAAGAGCGTGTTCCGAGTCTGGCGTATCCGCACGCTTTCAGTGCCATATGCAAGCCGACGTTAGTCCAAAATCGCACTGTTGCAAGCTGAATCACTTACTCCAGAGGCCCCAAACATGGACCTTGACATGATGCTCATCCATGACTGGAAAATTACCAAAATCTTATCCTACTACTTGAACGCCGCTGCACAAACCCTTCAATCTCAATGACGTTCCGAGAGGGTGAAGGTAACCTCCCACTTCGGGATTCAAACGGTCGTTGAAGAGCGTGCACTCCACCGATCATCTCTCGAATTTGGAAGACATAGCGTCCGGTTTCGAGGACACGTCGCCAGGCGGTACTGATGCGAACAGGAATCTGGTGATCTTGTAAAAGGCGCGCAGTATCTTAGATCGAGTGGCCCGGTTCACTCTGAGTAAGACTGTTGGAGGATGCTCGAACTCGCTGTGGCTATCAATGGTGATGATGATTGTGTGTGGCTTCTGATAAGGGCTCCCGTCGAGATACTGGCCGAAAAGACCGCATGGCGTCCATTTGAATCTTCTACTCATACGAGAAACTGCGGTTGCGCCTTTTGTGAGCTTGGCTTCCAATCGAAGGTCTCTTCGTAAATCTGGTCGTAGAGCTCCTGCGGCAGCGACTGCATCAGATCTGATAGTGCTCGCGGCGAAAGCATCAGCTTTCACATGCGAAAGCTAAGGCAGAACAGCTGCCTCAAGTGCTTCACATTCAGCTTGCCAGCCTAGATCGAACAGCTGACGAATGCCTTGCAGCGCTCAGCGATGGCGAACGTGAACTAGAGTTATAGCACATTAGCATTACATTATCTACATTGATCAGTCTCAGGCCGTATGCACTATCTGTATCCATGCTACTGTATCCAAACGAATGATCTCGGGTATCTCTGCAATCAAATCAGCACAAAACAAGGACACTTCGCTCCGCTTGCAGTCAAACTCAATGCAGTCCATATTCCACCTCAACAACACTTCCCACCTCCACCACCGCTGCTGCCCGGCCTTCCAAGCCTAAAGACATCTCCCCAGCCGCTCTTGTTCCTCCTCTGTCTTGTGCTGCCACCGTATCCATCACTTGTCAAGCCGCCACTCTTGATACTGCTCCCACCATCATCGTAGCGATAGAAGTCTGCATCGCCATACTGTATGCCGCTCATAGGATCGTCAGGATCGATCTCTCCAATCTCAATCTTTGTCAAGATAATCCTCGCGAGCTTATTGAACACTTCCTCCACATTGTCCCCAGAAAGCGCCGAAACCTCCACAGCTGCAGGTATGCGATGCTGACTCGCCCAATTCGCCGCCGTAGACTGACTCACCGCCCTCCCATCACTCGAAACCGTTGCCCTCTGCTGCGTCCCAAGCCCAGGATTATTATGCTGTCCCAGCGTGCCCGTGCCCGTCCCCGTCCTTGTACTCGTAATCGAACTTCCAAAAACATCATCATCCAAAAACGAAGTTCCTTGCTGCTGCTGCTGTTGTTGCGCCTCAGCAACAGCCAACTCCGGCTCCTCCACCAAATCCGCCTTATTCCCCGCCAACACAACCGTCAACTGCGGACTGCCCAAAGACCTGGCATCATTCAAAAAAGTATTCAACTCAGCAAAACTCCTCTGATTCGTAACATCATACACCAAAATCGCGCCCGCAGCACCCCGATAATAACTCCGACTCACACTTCGAAACCTTTCCGTGCCCGCCGTGTCCCATAATTGCAATTTTATCCTTTTCCTGCGACTCCCGACTTCGCCTCGCCCGCGTTTTCTTGACACGCTGCTGCTGCTGCTGCTGCTGTTATCTCCGATCTTCACGATTCTGCTCGCGAATTCTACGCCGATGGTTTGCGACGAGAGCACGCGCCATTCGTTCTTCACGAAGCGGTGGAGGAGACACGATTTCCCGCAGCCGGACGGTCCTAGGAGGATGATTTTTGCGAGGTAGTCGTACATGGAGCCCATTTCTTGTGGGCCATGGTATGGTGACGGTGGGACATCGCGGCCGGACGTTGCGGTCGTATTGGAGGTTGTGGATGTGGCTCGTTTTCGAGGCATCGTGGGATGGGGAGGCGTGGCGTGGCTCGCTTTAGGTGAAGGTCTGGGTGCTGTTTGCCTGGAAATGTGGCTAGACTGTCGTGGATGTAGTTTTTGGTGTTCTGAAGCTTTCTATACCCGGCATCTGTAACCACATGCGATGCTGCGCCCGTCTGATAAGCGAGATACAGGACGTGCGTGCTGTACTCGATGAGCTTGGTTGCGGCTGCACGTCACTCTGAAGGCTTGGCATCAGCCCGAACCATCATCTGATTGGTGTCACATGAAAGCGAGGCATTTGGATACTTGGGTACAAAGCAAATGCAGGAAGTGTGCTCAGGTGCAAAATTTCTTGCTTCATAAAGACTAGTCTGCAATATAAACTCCTTTCCATACCATTGATTTGAGCTCCCGATGCTAGATGCGTGCCGCCGATGCTGGGTATTCCGAACCGAACCATAGAAATCAAAACTCCTTCGCTGAAATGCAACTCTATTGTATAATGTGCCGTCGTCCTTCATAACATCGCGGGGTCTGGCAGGTCTAGTTTTGGCAACTGTGCCTCCGTCTTCATTCCCATAGTCATGCCATCTCTCGGTGATGGGTAGCTCTTGGACGAAATAATGGAGAGCTTTCGCGTGATGCGTTGGATAGCCGCCGGACTGCCTGGCTCGTCCTCGATAGGGATGTTCACCCACTTGTACACGTCGCCATCCTTGGCTAGGATCTCTGGGTCATGTTCGCCAGCAACTTCAATGCCTGATTCGCGAAGCACTTGTGCCATAGCACGATTGTTGAGCGCCATGATCATTTCCGGGTCTTCGGCCTTGGTCACTTTCTTTGCGATCCAAGGGAACAGCAAGCCAAAGTCGGACTGGTTGAAGTGCTGACTTTGTTTGACGAAGAAAGTGTGTGGGCCTTCGGTTTTGACCGGCTTCTCCTTATTGGCATCGACTGCAAGCAGGTCGCATGACGACACTGCACCTCTCAAATGTGATGGCGCCGCCTGCGATGGCGTTGTAAGGCCACTAGCCCTACTACGTTGTCGCGTTAAGGACCGCATCGGGCTTCTTGATGTCTCGGACGCATATCCAGAGTCTCGAGACGGCGATGGGTCTCGCAATCGTGCCCAGTCAGGAAGCAAGCAACCTCGTTCTCGCGTAAGTCGAGGCGCGGTAGATGGCCTTCTGGAAAGGGTCGGCGGAGCAACAATGTGCTTGTTGATGCTGGTGTTGTCGTCCCAATTGTAGAATGCTTCAGAAAGCACAGACAGCACATTCGAGCCAGCGGGCCCTCCCACTGCGTACGATGGAAGCGGCTTGTCCCAGAGCCAAGCCTGGTCGGGCGACTTCAGCGGCAGACACCACATGTCCAAGAGCAGCATGGGAGATTCAGGCATAATCTGATGCGCGATTGCGGCGTCCGCATTTGGCACGATAATGGGCTTGTCCGCATTGGCAGGCCTGTCCTGGGCGTAGAAAATGCTCTTGAGTAGCTGAACGGTAGTCGCTGCTCCGAATGAATGCCCAGCCCAAGTGACCTTGCCTGCTCGGTGAATGTCCAGCATTCCGTCGAACTGATCCAAGACTTCGACGCGCTCCTTGCGCTTTGTGCTCGCATTGATATCCAAATTCTCCAGCCTCTGGCCCGCATCAATCTTGACAAGTGCCTCGTATGCTGTGCTGATTTCCCATGTCCGTATGCGTAATTGTCTATCTCTTGCCTCATACACTTCCTGGCTAGGCTCATGGCTGATCTTGGTAGGATTCACGATATGGGCCTCGCTGCTTGCCGTCTCTCTCACGTACTGTATCGGGCTGCTTCCGTCTCTGTGATCCAGTGCGATGACAATCATTCCCTGACTTGCTAGATCTCCGCACACGTAGCTGTAGGCGTTCCTGCTTCCCGCCAAGCCATGGCTGAAGACTGTCACCGGCCATCTTCCACTACTCGTCGGAGGGTCGAGCAGCTTCGCGTTTCGGTGGGCAGGGAGCGTGATCCAATACAGCTGCTGGGGCATGAAAGATATCAAGTTCGCAAGCCGTGGATTCTTCACTCCTATGAAACTAGCAAATGCGCGAATGGTCGCGCGCTGCGGCTGTGGAATCCATCGGACTGGGCGGGAGGCCTCGCCATCCTTCGGCTTTTCGCAAGGGTAGAAGATGCGGAAAGATATGGTCGGCGCTGCACGTTCAGGCGCTTGCGAAGGCGATGGGAGGTCTGCGACAGGTATTTCGACATCGACAGTGCCTACTTCGTACGGGCCATGATAGCTGGGAAATGAGACAATGGGATTCCAGCCCGAGAGGAGGGAACTCATAATGTCACTGGGCTCTCGATACTATCGCGGCGACTGCGGCTTGCCTTCTGACCGAGCCAGCTTGCGATTGTGTTCCCAGCTCTGTGTGCAAATATTGTAAGCCTTTAAGGTATGCTGGCGACTTAAGCTTTCAGGAGTCTTAGCCCGTGCGGCGTCCACGTTTCGGAAATTCGGATGGATCGGTGATGGGGCGAGCCCGGCGAGGGAGTTGGGAGTGCGCGGAGTGCGAAGAGTGGTAGGAATAGGTAGACAGCGGAAAAGAAAGGAGGGAATTAATGTATGAGCATGATGTCGTGTGCCGCTGTTCCCAAGATGCACGACAAGAATTAACTGTGGCTAACCGCATTCAGAAGGCCGAGCCACGACGGTGAGGACGACTTTTGGTCTGGATTAAGTCATCATCAGGCTGATCTAGCATACTGTCATTATTTGTTCAAGCACAGCCTGTTTTCACAAAGCTGCCTGCCTGGTGATCCGCGCTGGTGTGATGGTATGATATTCTACTCTCCTGCAGGGCCAAGGATGGCGCAGTGAGTCCGATACATGTACAGCGTCTTCACGCATCGGAAGGCTATCAATTTCTCCCCATTTTGGGCTAGCAAGGGTTTGGGCCAATTAAAATCTCGGCTTGACTGTTAAGCGTAAAGAGAATCAGATAAATCCTCGGTTGACCACGCTAAAAGCGGAGTCGACCATCTTCCGAGAGTTTAAACCGTATATAACCGTGTACTTAGTTAACCGTACTTTAGCGTGTACGTATCCGCATTTTAACTAATAAATCTAATGTATACCCTTATAGGTCTAGGGAACCCTATTCTTAACCCTAGTACCTACTAATCGAACCCCTACGCTACTATTCTTAACCTATATGCCTACGTATCTACATTCCTACTAATTAATCGATCCTCTTCCCCTCTACTTAACTACTATCGCCCGTACCTCGACCTATACGAATACTTATAGTAACGAACATACTACATCCCGTAGTAACGATTACTCGTACGAATAATCGTAAAAATAGCCGCATAATTTACATTCGTTCCGTATACTCCGGAAGAATATAAGTAAGACTATGCCGACGATCTCCTCTCATCGTCCGAAGAGAACGAAGATAAGCGCGTATGTATAGGTATACTAATGCTTATAGCTATAGCCTAATAGTATTTAGGCGTCGAACGTCTTTACCGAAGGGGTCCTATAGGATAAGGATAACGTCGCCTTAATAACTACGTAGGAGAAGTAACTATGTTCTACTATTATAGGCATATATATAGGCTAAGCTATAGCTATAGCTACTAACATTTATTAGCTACCTCCTCGCCCTAGACCTACCCTCCTTACTAACGCTACCTATAGCCCTCTTTTAGTAAAATACGTCGAATATACGACGACGATCCCCGAATTCCTAAATAGTAATAAGTATAGGTATGTATATGTCGTTATACTTACCGATTACTACGAGTATACGGACATTATCTTACCGAAGACATTTCGGATTCTAGTAGTTCTCGAACACGGCGTACGTATAGCCCTACCTATTACTATCTCTATGCTTATAGCTAGTAGATCTAATATAGAGCTAAGTAGCTTTATTCCCTAAAGGAAATAAAGGCCGCTTTCTTTAATAATATCTCCTATATTCGCGTCTAGAAGCGTTATAGCGGTATAAAGATATACGAATATGTATGCTCGTACCTACGAGAAGGCGCCTATTACTACGCGCTTACCGATGAATACCTCGATTAGAGGGCTCGGACTATACCTCCGCTTATAAAAGTTTTTACCCCGAAAGATGCGGACGAGGTAGATTACCGAGTAGAGATAACATATGCGTTCGTATACCCTAGGTTTTACCCCGACCTATAAGCTAATATATAGGCGTAGACTCTAGTACGCGGTATAGGCGAGATATCGAGTAAAGAATGCCTACGACGACCCCCGCGAGGATTATACTCTAACGTACGAGGAATTATAGACGCCCGTAGGTATAAGTATAGCCTTAGGCGTAGACTATACTAATAACGTAGACTTTAGCCGGCTATTACTAATATTCCCTTATATGCATAAACTACTATCTATAACTACGCCTATTATGCTTTCGTTAACCGATACCTAAAGAAGGGAAATAGTCTATCGACATCCTAAAGGAATTCTTCTAAAATCCCCCCTAAGGGCCGACTAATATATGTATAGTCGTCGAGCATACGAAGGTAGTCTATACTACATACCGTAAGTAACGCTATATCTATCCCTATACATATGTTAATACTCCTCTAGAAGTCGACTACCCGTAAGGGTAGGGTAGGCTATAGTATTAGGAGTGTAGCGTTATATTCGACATTATCGTACTACGCGATCCTATTATAACGCCCTATATGCTAGTCGTATCTAAGGGTAAGCATACGCACCCTCCTCCTCCTCCGACTAAGGTCCCTCGCCTAATCGAAGAAGAGCTAAAGAAGATTATTCGCAAGTACATAACGCTAGACCTAACTACGGGTAGGTCTATAGGTATATACATAGCCATATAGATACTAATTCTTTAGCCCGCTTCTAGGTCTATCCGATGCTACGGGAGTTCCTCGATAGTAAAGGCTAACCGTCCCTCGGCAAGCTCTACGTAGCTTTAAATAATACTTCGCGCATAACGGCGTAGATCGTTAAGGCTAAGCACGTAGAATACGGCTACCTTCGCGACATTAATGTAGTTAAATAGGCGTTTAAATAGTAGTAGCTCGATAAAACAAATGTACGTATATATAGGCTTAGCTATAGCTATATACTTATAGTCTTAGTCTAAGACGTATATATCGATCCCGTGGGCATATAGACAATTGTATACTTTTTTAAAGAGTAGGCCGAAGTATTCGCATCTATACAATCATTCGATGTCGATATGTCGTATAAGCGCATCGAAGGAACGCACATTAACGAGGTTATCTTTATAGTCGAGCTTACTTAGGATAGAAAGCGTATATATGGTCTAATCTATAGGCGTACTATCGCTAATCCTATAGTTTTTACCCTCGCCCGTGTTATCTATAACGAGAAGAATACTAAGAGAATTTACTACTTAGTCTTTAAGCGCTTGTTTACGACCTTAGCTAAGGTCCTAGGCGAGGGCCGGTGTAAGTAGGTACATATTTACCGCGTATATAATACGTAGCACTATATCGTAGTTAATTAACTCGGGGTATAGTATGTAGGTATGTATAACTATAGCCCTACGCGAAGCCCCCGCTAATAGCTAGGCCTCGGTTAATACCTATACGAGATCGACCTAATATAGAGCCTAGAGGAACACCTTTAGCACGTACTTATACTCTACTGTGTCTACTTCCTTCGGAACATAGAGGAAGTTATTAATAAGTAGGACGGCGTAGTATTATCGAAGGAACGGGAGGATATGCTCTCCCTTATTAATGCCCTAACCTAGGAGAAGTACTACATTACTATTAGCATTCTCTAGCGTATAGCCTTACCTTTAACCGTATATCTAACTATACTAACTCCTATATCCTAGGGTCTCGTAATAAGAACCTCCGAAAGTAGGCGACAAATAAAAAAAACGACGTCGTCGCCGCCGCGATAAACCCCGAATGTTCGCGCATAAATAAGACTATATATCGGAGTAGACGGGCCGATACGAATGTAAATGAGTAGATAGGATATAAGTCCTACGCGTTCGGCGTTAACCTACCCCTAGTCGTCGCTATCGATAGAGCCTCGCGCATAGATATACGCGACGTCGACTAGTATTAAGGGTACTCCGAGTTTCGGGTTTAGCATACGCTCGTTAATACGTCGATTTAAGCGAGACACGAAAGAGCACTTTAGAAATAAGGTAAGGCTATACATATAGTCGTATACATATATATTCTAATAGGCATAGTTATTAAAAAGACTAAGATTATCTAATAGAAGGCTATAAGGTAGGCCTACTAAGAGAAGTAGTCCGGGAATCTCTATGTCTATAGGAGTAATAGTAAGGATGAGCGTACCTCTCGAGTTAATAATACGCATCGCTCTACTAGGGCCTAGGCTATAGCCGTACCTACGCCGAGGACTCTACTAGGTATAGAACCGCCTACTTAGTCCTAGGGCATCTACTAGAGCCTCCCCCTACATATATGGGTATCCCTATCGGTAGATGTACACCCGTCTAGAAGCCCGAGTATTAGACCCGTATAACGACCTTCTCTATCTCCCGCCCTATTACCTAGTATATATCTACATAGAATACTAATCCGAGACCTAATACCGGAGGTCGTTAACCGGCGCCGAAAGCATAGTAGTACCGACTATAGCGCCTAGAGTATGCCCCCCCTTACGCGCGTACCTACGCCTCGATAAGGCGTTAACCGGAGATATATACCTATCGCGCTATCGCTAACATAAAGCCGGTCTAGTACGCCCCTAGGTACGCCCGTAGGTACGCCCGTAGGCATAGGTTACTAACTACTAGTACCCTACTAACCTCCGACACCCTATTAACCTCCGATACCCTACTAACCTACGACGCCCTATTACCCTCTTAGCTAAGCATCGATAGTAGCTACGCT
>LFZN01000172.1:0-68229 GCA_001578235.1 Pseudocercospora eumusae | reverse complement strand
AGAGAAAGGTCTAGAAAGAAGTAGATCTAGCCCGAGGAATAGAAACCTAACATAAGGTATTCTAAGCTATAGAGAAAAGGGAGGGAAGAAGAGGCTAAAGTATAGCGGAGGAGATAGCGAGAATACTCTAGGAAGAAGAATAGAGAGAAATACCGAGGAGAAACGGGATACTAAAAGCGTTAACGACCTTCGGGAGTAATAATAACCGGATCTATAAAGACCTAAAGAGGGCGGAAGTAAGTATAGTAATATAACTACGCTCCGAGCATATCGGTCTTAGAGCCTACCTATACTAGAGAAGAGTCCTAGGAGTAGAAAGTAAAGCTTACCTATATAGCTACCCGTCTTAAAACCCTAAGTACATACTACTAGTATATAAACGATAGAGGAAAGGGAGGAGCGAGTAGAGATACTAGATAAAAGAGAGAGGATACGATAAGATTATTATAAATAAAGAAGATATAAGAAGAATTACGAAATAGATCGTTAGAGAGGGATACCTCGAATAATACGTACTAGCCTAGGAGATAGAGGAGTAGATAGAGAGAAGGGGGGAGGAGAAGGAGGGGAGTAAAGAGAAGGGAGCATTAGGGTAGTAGGTAAGGTAGTTAGAGGGTAAACGCTATAATACTAGTACACCCTAGAGGAAGTTAAACCGAAGGATAAGGGAAGGAAAGATGTAACGAAGGTAAGGAGGAGAGGTTTTTACTAGCGAGCCTAGTTTCCTTTTTATAGAACACATAGCGTTAGACCTACATAGGCCGATAGGCACCAAAACAGGCAAATGAAAGATCTATCTATCTATACTATTAACACTTTCGTCTATATACATTTCGACTACGCGCTTTCGATTAGGAAAGCTTCTAGACCGTTATAGGCAATATTATAATTAGTATACGCCGGTTTACCTATAAAGCCCGAATTCCGGCTTTCTTACTTAGAGTATACATAACATCTTCTTCCTACGGCTATTTAAATACAATACGCCTTAGAGGGTTCTTCCCCTTCTTAATACTCTCCTAAAGGTTATTATTTAGCTATCTAGAAGCCGTAGCTATCTATTTCCTCGCTTCTTTCTCGAGGGCCTATCTAGCTAATTTCTCCTTCCTTTCTTTAGTAGTAGCCTATCTCTACTATACCTTTAACTACTTTACTTATATATTATATTACTTCTTTAGCTACTTTTAGACCTTCTAAGCCTCCTTCTAAGCAGCCTCTTCTTATTTCTCTCTCTCCTTCCTAGTAAGAATGTCTCTTACCTACTAAATCTTAGTAGGTAAGTAAAACATAGTAGTAGACCTATCTTCTACCCTCATCTCTTTAAATAACTTGTTACCTCGCTTTCTACGCTTCTTCTTATTACTAAGAGTAGCTATAAGTCTACTTACTTAACTTGAGAGCTAGGCATTCTAAGCCTATAAGCTGCTAACCTAATCCCTTAGATTTAGTACTTTTCTTAAGTTCTTCGCATCTACTATAGTCTTAATAATAGACTTAATCTTCTTCTAGTTAGCTCTCTTAATATTAGACCTAGTTGAAGCCTTTAAGGAGGGTCTACTAGACTACTTACTAGAATAAGGCTCTATGTCCTTTAGCTTCTTTAGCTTAGAAAGTACTACCTATGGATCGAATAGATGGATGCCTATCTTCTAGAAGCCGCTCTCTATGTTCTTCTTTACTATAGCCTTAGTCTAAGCCTACTAGAATATGCTAAAGAATACCCGCTTTGTTATACCCTAGATACCTATAGACCTATAGATAAACTAGTTCAAAGCTATTAAATAATAGCTCGTAAGAGGTGTAAATAACGAGACATCTAGAGGCTGTAATCTATAGGTTAAATAAGGCGGATATACGCCTACTAAGATCTGTCTTTCTAGGGCCTAGTTAAGGAACTTTAGGTTTAAATAAGAGCCGTGTCTATCTAGCATTAGTAGGCGCTAAGATCTACCTTATCGAGCCTTCTGCTTAGTATAGCGATTAAATACTTAAGTTAACTATACGAAGCTAAGTTCATCGTTTGTCTAGCTAGAGGGTAACTTAGTAAAGAAGGCTAAATGCTGTTATAGGTCCACATCTTCTACCTAGGTGTCTTAGAACTAGCTAGGCTAAGCCTTATATATTAAGGTAGGTAGTAGTACTGTTCTATTAGCATAGATATAGCCGATAACTGTTATCTATTTACGGTTGCTATCCTACGTATACCCCTTTAACTAGCTACTTATTATTACCTACTTTATAAAGATTCTTCTTACTTTACTAAGCACCCCTATCATAAAGCCCTTCTTATCTATATTATATATATTCTTAGGCTCTATATTATACTTCTTCATCTTAGCTCTTAACTTGTCGAAGTACTTAGCATATAAGGTCTATAAATTAGCCTTCTTTCGTGCCTTATCTAGGTTGCTAAGGTACTTAGAAGATAGGATATCTAAGTGCCTCTTTGTGAACTTAGTAGGCTAGTTTTTATTAGGCTCCTTACTACACACCTACTTAGCAAAATTGCGTACTATTTGAGCCGTTAGTGGTAGGCCTAGATTAGTTAACTTGTTAATATATCTAACTAACTCTGCCTCTTCTAGATTATTTAGTAACCGCTTATCTTCGTACTAGGCCTATTTACTACCCTAGACACCTCTCTAGCGCTTAGAAAGCGTTAAACGCTTAACTCTATGCTTTATAGTAGTCGCATTAATATTAGGCCTCTCCTAGCTATTTAGATCATTAATCGCCTTGTTAATCGGGTCCATGGTTATAGAGTTATTTACTTACAAAGATGGTCCGCGGAAGTGCTAAATACCGTGCGCCAAGGCTGACCGTGCGCCAACCCTGGAAAACTTCTACCATGTTCGTTCGTTACGAGGATTCGAGGAACGAACGAACAACAGCCGAGGCCTTTTTTCTCGTTAACTTTTAGAACTAACTAACTACCCTCTTTTTACAGTCAGCAGTGTGCAAGAATGACAATGACGGAACCTACACCTTTGCAAAGACTACGAGAAGTTTTTGATGCGAGAGCATTTGCTGAAGACGTGAGTCTCTCTCTCTCTCTCTGTCATTATTATTATTACCAATCGTTCTGCAGTAGTGCTGTGTTTCACGGCATATTACTCTTGTGTTGTACTTCGCTAGCGTTTTAGCCGAGGACGAGCTAGCAGATCCTCCTCCTCCTCCTCCTCCTCCTGCCGGCAGCGAGAAAATACAGTACAGTATGACCAAGGAAAACGAGAATGGAGAAAAATGGAGTGATCAGATTCAAGAGCGATTGAATTTGTTTTTGGTAACATCGTTCTGCCTTTTGCATCTTGTCTAACCAAGCAATTGGCTTTTTGGGCCTCGGATGCTGACACCAACTCTGCATTCTCACAGGAAGATGAAGATCCCGACAAGAACTTCCTCATACCATGGTTGAAGAAAGTCGAGATTTTGGAAGCTGAGAAGACTTCCAAAACGACTTCGAGGATTGTGTATCGCTTTCCCGTACTCAAGGAGTACCTGAATCCCACCCGCACGTTCCATGGCGGCGCGATCGCTTCCATCATGGATGTTTGCACGACTTGGTGCTTGTTCCTGATATGCGATTATGGATTTTGGAGCACAATGGGTACCACGAGATCGCTGCATTGCGTGTACCTCAAGCCGGCCATGGAGGATGACATGCTCTTATGCGAGTGCCGGGTATGCCTTTTCTCCCTCCCTCTTCTTTTCGTGCACTTTACTGACTCTTCACTGTAGATTGTGCATGCCGGTAAGAGGTTATGCCTGCTTACTGGAAGCATGACTCGGGAGAAGGACGGCGCGGTGGTTGCGACTTGTGAGCACAACAAGTATAATATAGATGCCGACTCGTCAAATATGTGAATGGATGGGCTGCGCTGGACAAGCGATACTGGATGGATAGACTGCCTTTCTTGTAACTGTCGTAAAAGCATCTAGAAGTCTGTGACTCTACCATTGTAGCTCCAGTCTCCCTTCCATCTCAGAGGATCGTTCTTTGGACCTCCAACCTCGCCGGTCTTGGGATTGGTATCGCCCTCAAACTCAGGCGGCGCGCCTCGTCGTACGTTCGGGTGCAGCTCTTCACCATCACCCTTGGCTGCCAGTCGTGCTCGTTCTCGTAATTGTTCGAGCATTTTGTCGGCTTCAGATGATCTGGGAGCGGCAGCGCTTGCATCATCACCATCCTCCTCCTTGAGCTCTCGTGGCGTGCTGAAAGCTCCATTTGACTGCTGCTGTAGCTTCTCGAAGATCTCTTGTTCTTCCTTGGGCAATCGTGGCGGCGAAGGTCCTGTACTCCATGCTGATCTTGCGGTTGTGGAGGTAGACAATGCTCGGTGAAAGAAGCCGGGTCGAATCGTGTGTGAAGCTCTTGAGATGGACTGCATGTTGCGACTCAGTGGGAGATAGAGGGATTCAAGCAGGCTTGGGACTGGAAAGTGTTTGCAGAATATATGTATGTAGCAGGAGCGACAGCAGTGGCCGGGGTCGGAGCCAAAGCCGCGCCACCGTGAAAGTGGACCCTGAGCTTATTCCCGGTATTCGACTTCACTTCACTCTTTCGCAGGCAAACGCTGCTAAATCTTATTTCAAGTACCATCTTCACAACACAAAGTTAAGCAAGCATTGGCGCTCACATACTTTCACTTTGAGATCATGTGCACTTCGACCCGCGTTTTGAAAGATCTTCCAAGACATTGGCCACCATAGTTGCCAACAACATCCACTTTCTAACGGCTTCACAGCAGCACACCACTTCCATCCGTGGTAAGGTGCCCTTTGCCAAACAACAACAGCAGTCAACCAAACTCCGATATCTATTGTGGCTATTGTGTCACTACTTGCGCGCGCACTCCGCCCGCTCGCCGCCATTGTCCACGCCCAATAGTGTGCTTCGGTCAGCAGTAAAGTGCCATCTGCAGCACTTCGAAGACTCGATCGGCCGTCGAGTCCTATTGTGGCTATTTTTGGCGATACTTCAACTGCACTACGACTGCGCTTGGACCTTTCTGTCCGCTCCTAGCTATTGTCGAAGTCCAACGGCACTGCGGAAGCACACGTCACATTTACGGCAAAACCTCTCCTTCACTCACCAAGTGGGGCTACTGCTATTGTAGCTATTGCCCTGCGAGTCGAAGCTATTGTTCTGCGCATGGTGCGTGCGTCGACAATAGAACCTGACTCAGCCTCCCTCGAGCGCTCAGTACTTCAACATCTTGAGCTGCTCTTCCACTTCCACTTCTTCTTTCTACTCTCGACACACTTCAGACCACTCTCGACAAATTTCAGACAACACAAGACAGCATCTCTCCAGTGAACTCCTTACAGCACACCAGATTCGAGAGAACAGTCGCCACACAACAGCTCACCTGCTTTTCCTACTTCTCCTACTGCAGCTCACAGCGCTTCTCAGACTCGTATAGTACCGTGCAAGCCGCGTTCATTTACGACCAACCCATCAACCAGCACAAAATGGAGTCAACCATCACCCATATCAAGAGCTTCTTCCAGAATCTGCCATCCTTTGGCCCAAAGATTGAGTGTATCCTCAAGAGTCTTCCAGGTTTTGGCCCCATCTTCTGCAATGTCTTCAACGGGTTCGCAGGCAATCGCCTTGCCAAGATCACGTTCCTCTGGAAGGTATACCATCAGCTGGTTGGAGACTACCAGAGCAAGTTGAAGATTCTCCACGAGCAATACGGTAATGTTCATCATCTCCGCACTGACATCGACACTTACTGACATCTCACAGGCCCCATCGTGCAGGTCGCGCCGGGGGAATTCTCGGTCAGCGGCACGGAGGGTTCTCTGCGCTTCATTGGTCGCTTGCCTGCTTCTACCAAAGGCCTTCTCTACCCACCAGCTGTCCAGGTCCTTCAAGACGCTTGCAAGATGCAAAACCTCTTCAACCGCGAGCGTGTCATCGACGACCGCAACAGGGCGCTGCAACAGCACTTGGTCAACGCCGCCGCCAACCAGCAAGAGATTGACGTCACCAAGCTTTTCGCCCGTTACGCCTACGACTTGGTCATTGCCACCACCACCGGCAAGCCAGCTGGCTTTCTCGACACCACCGCCGACTCAGCCAAGATCGAAAGCGCCATCAAGAACTGGAAGTTTGACGCCATCATCGTCGGCTCGTACTTGCGCTACAACACATACATCAAGCCAAAGCGTGAGAAGCGCCTCTTCAGCAGCGTCGCCGAGGCATCTGTCGCCACCACTGACCAGAAGCTTGTCGCTACCCACGATACCGATGGTACTTCTCATCTACATGACATCGAGCCGACCAGTCTCATCCAGACCAGCGACCATGAAACAATGACCGTTCTCGCTCTGGCCGCCGCCGATCCAGCTATCATTCTTATCACCAAGGCTCTCTACTACGTCTACAACAACCATGACATTCTCCGCAGCCTCCGTGCCGAGCTCAAGGCGTCTGGCATCTCGCACGTACCAACCTTCAAAGAGCTGATTCTCAACAAGGCGCGCCTGCCCTTCTTGCACGCCATCCTTCTCGAGTGCATCCGCCTTCATCCTATCTACATCTCGGGTCTCAGCTACACCTCTCCAGATGACGGCTATCGCGCCGGTGACCAGAAGATTCCTGCTGGTAACCTCATCACTCCTACCTGCGTCGTCGAGCACATCAATCCAGAAGCTTTTGTCGGCAATCACAGCGCCTGGGATCCGTCTCGTTGGCTCACCGACGCCACACCAGAGCTTAAGCGACTACTTCCAGCTTTCAAACTCAACAACGGCCGTGGCGCTGACCCAGACACTATCGCCGAGTTCCACTCCCTCATCGCTTGCAAGGTAGTCTCACAGATCGTCACAAACTTCGACATCGCCGCCGAGAGCTTCAAGACTGCCAAGATCACTGTCGCCAACGATGAGAAGAACGTCACCGCCATCACCGAGGCATCGAATGACCGTGTCGGTGAGACTACATTCGCCACTCTCGGTGTCATGGATCGCCTTGAGCACTACCTCGGCGCCGATGGTATACGTCTCCTGCAGACTCGCTTCAACCCAGACGTCAGCGGCCCGGGTACCTGGAGCAGAGACCCGCTTCGTGTCGGTCCCATCGAGGACAGAGATGACTTCTTCCACCTTCTGAGATCTATCAAGTCCATCTACGGTAAACGCCTCTTCGTCGACCAGATTAAAGACCAGACTGTCCTAATCGGCACCAAGGCATCGGTCGAGACCGCCAAGAACAATCCCAAGAAGATGCCGCGCCCTCTCCGTGTCTTGCCGCCGCTCAAGAAGCAAGACGGTGTTCCTGCTGCTGGCGGCCGCCCAGTTCTCGCTGCTTGGGGTGATTTCGCAGTGAAAGAGCATGAGCGTCAGGTGGGTTTCAAGACCCAGGAGAGCTGGGAGAGGCAGAAGAAGGCGATCGAAGAGGCGGCCGAGAAGGCCAAGAACAACCCACCTGAGCCGTCTCAGCAATTGAAGACGGTCTGGAAGCAGACAGGCATCGACGCGAAGGGCAAGAGAAAGGCCGTCAGCACGGAGACGACCATGGGAGACGGCACGGTGAGCACCGTCGCCAGCTCACCTGCCGCCGTCTCCGCTCCGCCGCCTGCGACCACTCAGGCTCCACGGAAGGCTGCAATGCCTCCACACTTGCGGGCGGCCATGGCCGCGGCCGAGGCCAGACAGGCCTCAGAGTAGCATAGATAGCATGAGAATCGAGTTTTGGCGTGATCTTGGCACTGAAATCTGCAAATTTTCCATGATTCTGAAATGACCCATTCGCTTAAGATCTTCTCGCTTCCGCTGTGTAGGGCAGGACTAAGGGCTTCACGTCTCTTTACAAGGTAGCTACTTGCGGAAGGCAATAACCGAACAAGCTATGAAGGCCTTCAAAATAGTGTGAAAACCAGCATAAATGGCATCATCGCTTCCGCTACATAGGCTGGCACAACGGCCTCCGCGTCAGTGCACGAGGTAGGTAGCTAGGCCGCTGATATGGCTGAGTTATCCCTTCAACCTCTCCCAAACCTCCCCAAGATTCGCCCGAATGCGTGTCGCTTCCGCTAGAGCAGGTGGCTCGAAGGCCTTCGCATCAGATCTCGAGGTAGTTGGGCCTGGAGAAATAGCTGAGTGGAAAGAATATGAGCACTCTTCAACCTCTCCTGCGTCTTCCCAAAATGTTCTTGCTTCCGCCATGTAGCGCGGCTCGAAGGGCTTCACATCCCTCCTTGAGACAGCTAGGCCCGCAGAGATGGCTGAGATAAGTATTCTGTGCGGGAAGCCGAGAAGAAGAAGCGAGGCAAAGCTGCTGCTGTTGTCGGCGCCGAGGAACAAGCGTACTACATTGGCAAAGGCGGGCTTACACATCGCTTGGAAGTTGGAGCCAAAAGAGCGTGTTCTCGCTAAGCAGCCTTACGACAGGAATCTATTCTACGAGTAGCTAGACTGTAGAAAATGCTCGAGTCGATAGCTTGTAAGCGCCCTACAATCTCTCCCGGATCTATGAATGCCTTCCTAAAATTGGCCGGAATGCGTTTCGCTTCCGGTTGCGACGCAGTCGATTCTGAGTACGAGCAGCCGGGCAGATTCATCTTCTATGCCTCTGACTTCAAGAATGGCAAACCGTCGTTGGACCTGATCCGGTTCAGAAAATACATGGGAGACAAAGTGAGGACTCTCATCTATTCTGGTGCCGACTTCTTGTCTCTTAGGAGTGCTCTGAACAAGCTCCTTGAGATGTTTCCAACCGTTGAAGAGGTGGTTCTCTTGAATGCCACCCGCAAGCAGCTCTATCTTGCAGAAAAGATCTTCGACGATCGTCGCTACATACCGTACTGCCAGTACTGCAGTGAAGAGCTGTCCTAGACGAGCTGCGCACTCAAATGGACTGCGGCCACTGATGTCTACTATAGGGATGGGGAAGACACAACCCTCCATATCCCATAGACTACTGCCCGCATTTCGGACCGAAAAATTGCGCTCCAAAAGTGTCGCTTCCGCTATACAGGGTGGCTCGAAGGGCTTCACGTCTCTTTGTGAGGTAGCTAGACTATAGAGAATGCTCGAGTCGATAGCTTAAAAGCGCCCGACAACCTCTCCTGGATCTATGAAAAATGCCTTCCTAAAATTGTTGGCTAGAATGCGTTTCGCTTCCGCTCGGCAGGGTAGGTCTAAGGGCTCTACCTCCTTTTGCAAAGATGCATGGCGCGTAGGGATAGCTGAGTTGAGATGATGCGTGCAATTGCGTCCTATCTAGGGCCATAGCGGAAGCATTTGCCATCTGGTTCACACCCTCCCGAATACGCTCTCCTTGCTCGAGAATTTGCTGTATGCTAACGTGCCGCCTCATGGTGGAATGAAATGAACTCGTGCTCTCGCACGAATGGAGTGAGAAATTTTGAATTATGTCGTGCGTGATACACAATTCACAATCTCTTACACCATCCTCATCCCACCGCACGAGAGTGCTGTCCCACCGCACGATCGAGTAGGATGAAGAGCCTCGAGTGGCGCGCAAGACTGCGGCGTCGACCTAGCGATCCGCGGCCACCGACACCACTAGTTCGTTTGCCAGGTAGCTAGCCTATAGTAAGGGTTGAGATGTCCTAGGTGAGATGGATGAAGTCATGATCTTCTCGCATATTTCGGGCTAGTCTTCGTCTCAAATTCTATCTCGCTTCCGCTGGATGAGGTGGTATGAAGGGCTTCGTGTTAGTTTGAGAGGTGGCTAGATGGCAGAAGTGGTTGAGCTAAGCGATGGAAGATGTCCGCAGTGGAGCGCTTGGCAAGCCAAGACCACGTGAGCGTCTGAATGGAGACAGACCGACTTGCCTCTGCCACCTGCACCCGACTCCGAGTATCAAACTTGTTGCAACATGATAAGTTTCCTTCACCATGTTTGTGCTTGTGCCCAAGCATGCGCACCACCAGCAAAAGCCGCCTCCTGAGACTGGGGCCGACGAAGATCCGCGTGCCTCCGTCAGAGCACAGAAGGCTTGCACGAGCACGATATGCAATAGAACAACACTTGATTGAAGCATTCACTGCCTTCAGACAACAACGATTTTGCCAACCTAGACGACAATTCTCCAGGCGAGCGAACAATGGACAACGGCGATGGAATCATCAGAATCCCGTGATTTCTCATATACACATCATATATCACATTGCTGCGGAATTACATGCCGTATCCCGTCCCGGTAATACCACCTCGCCTTCCAATCCGAAGCATACCGAATACGTGGAGCGCAACGCTTTGCATAGTCCAGCTCAGAGTCTACGTTCGTCACAGAGCCGATCTGCGCCTTCTTGTCCTCCTCTGCGGACTCCTCACTGCCCCTCTCAAGCTTCCCGGAACAGCTATCCAACATCTTCGCTTGCTCATGTTTGTCCTTCTCAAAACCTTGGCGACCTTCCACTATCTCCTCTGTGCGGGGTGTGCATGGACGGTTCAGGTGTGCCTTCATCTCTCGCGACACCATAACACGCAGGAGAGCTTTCAAGACCGACCCGCTGCTACTTCGTTTCATTTTCTCGGGCTCGCCTCTAAGCCAGCGCTGCTGTTTGCTCGACCTTCGGCGTTCTTCGCGCCATCGACGTCGAAAATCATCCCAGGAATCAAAGCTGGGATCATGTGCTTTTCTTCGAGGAAATGATCGAGGCAGACTATCATCGCGCTCTTCGATCGGATCGCTGATAGCCACGCTGACTGATATTCCTTCAACCCATCTCAGACATTCTGCGAGAGACGGTGTAGCGAGAAGAAACTGGTAGCCCTCGGCCCGCACGCGGATGACATTTGATCGGCGACGATAATCAAGAGCAAGTCCCACTTCGGCTGACTGGAGGCCAAACGTAATCCTGCGACCTTTCTTTCGAAATTCCAGCTTGGTGCCCCGAAGGATAGCGGTGACTCTCTCCCAATTACGGACGAGAGAAGGTGTGAATGGTGTATCAAATTCACACTTGAGCAACAACGGTGCCACTAGGAGCACAGAGCAAGTATACTCTGGAAGTTGCGAAGAGCAATTCTCGCCGTCGTTGCAATAAGGAGGCGGCTCGTTCGAATTCGCTTTCAGATTCCGTGCCATCGAACCTTTGGCCGTTTTGGAATTGCGAGAGGTCTTCGAGAATACTGAGATCTTCATGTTGCAATATGGATAGCGTGTGCTTAAGGAACGATGTGGTCAAAAGAGGCCGACAGATCACAAGCACATATCATGAAAGCGGCTTGTGCGGCCCGTTGCGGAGGTGTTCTGCACTGTGCAGCGTTGCCGGGTGCAGCTCGAAGTGAGGCGATGCAAGGCGAACCTTGACCACTCTAGCGCTGCCATCCCCGCCGATGATGAACAGCGACAAAATGTACTAGATGCCCAATCGATGAAGGATTCTTGTCGACCAACGTACGCCTATACAAGGACACATCGACATGGATCCTGCACTTTGGGGCGCGTGCAAGCAGAATTCAGGCACAACACCATGTGCCATACAACAAACAGCAGCATGCAAGAACCAGCGAGGCTAGAGACAGATCGTACACGCAACTTCACGCCATCATGGTTCTCAGTGAACATGGGTACTGGCATGACGTCGATACTACTACACCATCTGCCATACAACGGCCAATGGTTGCAATACATCTCCTACATCGTATTCGCACTGGACGTGCTTCTATTCGTCATCTTTCTATCGATATCCATCCTGAGATATGTTCTTTATCCCAAGATCTAGAGCGCGATGAGTAGACACCTTGCTCAAAGCCTTTTGGTACGTGCATGAGGAATCTACATAAGCTTCACGCACTGACACCGATCTCAGCTTGGCACACTGCCCATGGGTCTTGCGACGATCATCAACATGGTTGTATTTGTTTGCGTGCCCAAGGTTGCAGGCGAGTTCTGGAAATTAGCTTGGTGGATCGATGCAGCCATCTTGCTAGCATGTTGCCTTTATCTGCCGTTCATTCTGTACGTGAATCGATCGTGATCGTACTTCGACGCCAATATCCCTGCTAACTTCTTCTCTCCTGGCATGACACAACCTCACCACTCATTCCAAAGCATGACCGCAGCATGGCTTCTCCCGATCCACAATCTTCGCAGCCGCTTCAGGAGGCATTGTCGCCGAGATCCTGCCCAAGAAATAACCGCCCTAGTCACTCATACCATCCTACGTACCCTGGGCAACCGGAGTACCCCTCGCCATGGCCGTGATAGTGATCTACTCTAAGAACAACAGTCAGTCTCCCACCAAAAGAACTCGACGTATCATTCTTCCCCCCGAACCCCTCGGCCAAAGCGGTATTGGAATCATGCAACTCGAAAAAGTCGCCCTACGAATCTTCGCCTCAAAAAAAACCCCCCTCTCAGAAGTATGCGGACTCTACGCAGGCCAAATTCTCTACATACAGTACGTTCTGGGTTTCCCCCACCGGAATCGTAATGTGGGGTTTCAGTCTACATTCGCAATCGCAACCATCACTCGATCTCAAAGATTTCCTTTCAATATGGTTTCACGTTTCCGTCAGGTATCTACACTATCCGTACGACGAAATTAAGTTAGGAACTGCCGTCGACTTTTTCTTTTCTTTTTAAGATTGTAGGCACTGCACTGAGAGCTTCTATAGATCGTAGTAAGTTTCAAGACGATTTGGAGGGCGAGTAACTGCGGCTTATAAGGGTAGAGGAATGAGTCGGTATTCAGAATCCGCGAATAAACCAAATTTTCTACCTCTTATTATTCCTCTGCACTTTTTTCTTTCCTCGTTCTCGTTCTCTTGTTTATTTATTCGTTGGGATAGTGGAATCCGAGAGCACAATCGACATCCAACAGCTCAGAGAACCCATCCATCAGTTGTTGTACGGAACAGTGCGATCCTTGGTATGTGACAAAAGCCTACTCCGACTTATCACGGATTTTGGAAGAGTGTTGTGTTCGAATCCAGAAAATTCGTGCTTTTTAGAACTAGAATGCCCATCCCCCGGGAATTTTATACATGGATGAGACAGACAGACGGGTTTGCAAGGAAATTTGCAGTTCTCGATATGCTAGGACGGCATTTGACTAGGAAATTTCGATGAAAGAAAAAAAAGGCGTAATACATGGTTTGATGTTCATGTCCCTGTCTTCCTCTATATCATAAAATTTCAATGCTGAAGTATGGATGCTCACATAACAAGAAAGAAAGCAACGAAGAATCTTTTCCAAGTTTTGTATATAATTCCGCACGACCAATCTTCATGAAATCCTTTCAATCATCAAGAGGCAGGGCATCATCACATAGTTCCCATAAACTCATAAGCCAGGCATACGACGTGTCCCGTATCATCCTCGAACCAACAGACATTAGACATAGAAGAAAAAAGGCGGTCCAGCCGATCGACTCCATCAAATCTTAAACTCCTTCATCTCCACAACCGGACTCTCAGCCTCACTATCACTCTCCCCAAGAACATGGCTCGCAACCCTCGCACTCCTCGGAAACGTCACCGTCCCAGCCTCGAGCTCATGCGGTCCACTCCTTGCACCCACGGCCTTCTTATCCGAAAGCAACTCCACCCTCGACGAACTCTGAATCGTCGCAAGTTCAGGCCTCATTCGAAAATTATAAGGGTTTAATTCCGAGACTGCAGGAGCTTGAGAGGATCTCGAAGCACTGATCGAACGAGAGACGGCATTGGATGATGGACGAGGAGACATTTCTTCATCTTCGGTGCCGAGACTTTGTTTCCGGTATGCTGTTGTTGCGCCTTCGGCGAATGTTGCGGTCTTTTCGAATTCTCGGCGCAAGCGTCTTTCGCGGCGACGTTGGCGGAAGACGATGATGAGGGCGAGTAGTAAGCCTGTTCCGACGACTGTGCCGATGACGATGCCTATGATGTCTTCTGTTTTGAGTCCGTCTTTTTTGGGTGGCATTGTCGATGAGTGGGTTTTATGTTGTCATGAGGAGCAATGCCGACTTTGGTATGAGAGTACGAGTTGTTGGTGAAGTTGGCGTGCCTCAGCAGCGTTTACCTCTGTAATGCTCTGGACCTATGATCGAGATTGTCAAGTGCGGGCGGACGTGTTGGAAGCATGTACAGCGGTCCTAATTCTTGTTCGATGCTGGTATCTATGCTGTAAAGCTCTATCCCTACTGTTTGGCCAGCATTCAGGACGTGCAATACGCTGATTGGGCTTTAAACTCGCGGTCTCCCTGTTCGAATGACGACCCGCCAAGAACGATGTGCTAAGACTCCGACCACGGCGAGCTGATCCAGCGTATAGCGGCCATCAGAATCTACTGTAGTGTGTGTTTCAGGTGCAAAGCCAGGAAGGGCACATCGTGGTTTCAGTTGGCAGGAACCAGCTGCTCGATCAGGTCCTGTGGTCGCCAAGCATAGAAAGCTGCTCAGCCACGACGAAATCGTGGCACTCATGCTCTCGTTATCGCCTCGCCAAGTAGACAGTGTTGGAAAGCTCGCTGACGGCTTTTCGTCGTGACTGCATACCGTAGATTTGACTTCAGCTTCGAGATGCGCTCTTGCCATTGACGATAGCGTCTGCCAATTGTTCGCTGATGAGACCTTCTTCCACGCACTCCTCTAGGCCTTCCATCAGATTACCTGCAATCGAGTCATCAAGCGCCGGGCCACCGTAAATCAGAGCGGCAATTGCTTTTGCGACGTTCCATCGCTGTTGCGCCTCTCCCTCGACATCATCTTCTCCGAGAGCTTTCGCGTTGCCAACAGCGCCTTTGTAGAAAGTCTGCGCATTTTGTATCAAGGTCGGTGCACTGCTTCTAATGCCGTCCGCAAGATCTGTCTTCGGTATGTGTATGATACGGTGCCGAAGAAGCTCAGTGTCGCCCTTTGACAGGTAGATCTCTGCTTTGCTTTTTTGAGCTTCTTCACTGTTGAGCTTCGCGGCTTTTGAGAGGAGGTCCTGGCATGAAGTGAGTTGTTTCCAGCAAAGCGCAGCAGGCAGAACTGAGGTTTCTCCGAATCGATCAATGACGGAGAGGACCAATTCTGTGCGTGCCTCCGCTTCAGCGACCAAAGCATCAACATCTTGCTCCTTGCTCAGAATATCGAAAGATTCTAACCGCTCCACGTAGGTCTCGAGCTCAATCATGTGGTGCTCAAATTGTGCACTCGCATATGCAGCGATAAAAGCTGCCCGGCCGACAGCGATAGAGAAATGCGCCTTGCTCTGCTCCTCCTCCGGAAGTAGTTTGAGGTAGTCAGGCGCTTTCGATTCAGTCAACTGACGAGCCATGTCGCCGAGATTTTGCAGCGCAGCCTCATCCGCTAGAGGCACGAGGGTGGTGAGTGCAGACAAACTGGCATGAACAGTGTCAAGGAGGTCGCTTGGACCCACCGGTGTTTCGACGATGGCCGACTGCTCGCCCATATCGATGTCTTCAGCAGGAGCAGAAGACTGCTGAGGTGCTGACTCATCCAATGCTACGCCGCCATCTTCAGTGTCCGGAAAGTCAAGTCGGTGTTGCTCGTACATCATTTCCTGTCTTGACAAACACGAGGAAAGAAGTTCCAGAGCTTCCTGAAGCGCCTGCACTGCGTCTGACTCTGCATCGTCCTCTCCCAGCTGTTCTGCCAAGCTAGTGAGGACTTGCGCAGTATTGAAGAGCACGTCTGGATTCTCCTCGCTTAGTCTAAGCGCATACCGATGAGATTCGAGGGTGAGCTGCAGCCATTTTAAGAGCGGTAGGCCGATATGCTCGAGCAGATTCTCGTGTTGTGATAGCTCCAACTGCAGCCTTGCCTTGTTGTAGGCCAGATCGAAACTGGTTGGATGCTTCGCAAGAGCTTTGTCGTAGATTTCCAATGCTCGTACGAATGCTCGACCAGACTTGACGGGATCACCAGCTCTGTGTTTTCCACCGGCGGCTTCTTCGTAGTCTGCCGCCTCCTGAAAGTCATCTGCAGACTGCAGAGCGGATGTTTTGGCTGGCTTCTTCTTTGGTGGAGGGCGGACGAAGTGTTTTGGCTTTCCAGAACCCATATCGCTAGAACTAATTTCCAGCCTGTCGATGCTCGCGATAATCTTTTTCTCCCTTGATGACCTGCAAGCTGCCAGGATTCCTCCACTTGAAGAGAACCAGCACCTGGGTAGATGCAGGTCGAGAAAAAGCTCCGCGCTGAATGCCGAAGTATGGAAGTGCTTCGAAGCGGCCGACGTCACAGAATAGAACTTACTATGAGCTACCTATAAACTAACAATTCCAGCGATTGATAAGTATCTGCGGTGACAGTATCGCTGACTGCATACACCTCGACATCACGCTTCTCACATACCCTGCTCTCATCCTCTCTCTGCTCACAAGCACAGCCAAAATGCCCAAACCACCGAATCTCTACTCCTTCCCCGACATCGACAAAGACCTTGCCCCCAACTTGCGCCGCTACATCCTCGATGCCCAGAAAGACGCCCTCGACCGCCACAATGTCTTTCGCGTTGCCGTATCAGGAGGTTCTCTGCCAAAGACTCTCGCAAAAGCTCTCCTCGCACCCGCCTCCTCCGACGCCGATACGCCTCAATTCTCAAAATGGGAAATTTTCTACGCAGATGAGCGCTGTGTGCCGCTCGACCACGACGACTCAAACCACAAGTTGGTGAAAGCCGATCTTATGGACAAGATCCCTTCGGAGCTGGGTGCGCCCAAGGTATTTCCAATCGACGAGAAATACATTGGGGATCCGCAAGAAATGGCAGATCAATACGAGAAGACACTGGTGTCGATATTCGCACAGCGCGATTCTGTGAAGCTGCCACTTTTCGATCTCATTCTGTTGGGCTGTGGGCCAGACGGCCATACTTGCTCTCTGTTCCCAGACCATCCTCTGCTTAGGGAAGCAGGCGCATGGGTTTTGTCGATCACGGATTCGCCCAAGCCACCAGCAAATCGGATAACTCTGAGTCTTCCAGTCGTGCTCCATGCGGCCAAGATTGGATTCGTAGCAACTGGTGGCAGTAAGAAGGATATCTTGAAGAAGATTTTTGAGACGGAAGAGGGGAGAAATCTCCCAAGTGGGCTGGTGAACGATGGAGCAGGAGAGAAGGTTAGCTGGTTCTGTGACCAGGCTGCGACTGAAGGTGTCAATTTCCCGAGGAGAGGAAGTGTGATCTGAGCAGGGACTTCAGGAACATATCTTGGAATTCTCGTATACGAAGCGGCATCGCATTAATAATGCATCTGCGATGAGGCTCCTCTCGCATTGGGCTGCTAGCTAGCGACGAGAGATGCCAACGAATTGAACGGCTGTCATACTGATTCGGTTTCATCGTATGTCTATCTCACGATAATACCATATATATGCGATTGACTCTTGGGCATGTTCATAAAAAAGGCGCGATGCCACCTAGGAGAAGCGGAAAGCTGCCATGTTCGAGTGGAGTCCTTTCTTCTGACCCGGCAGAGACAGGATGGGACGCACATATATCGCCACGCGCAAAACATGTCTCGCTCATTAATCGAGTCCTCTTACTATTGCAACTGTGCAAAGTGGTCGAAGAACTCGGCCCGTGTGTATAGACTTATCGCAACGAAATATTCCCTCTCCTATATCCGCTGTGCGAGCTCCTTCCTATTCGATCGGACGGTCCAATGCTCCTCCTGATGATACCCGAGCTTGCTTCATGCAATATAGCGTAGCGCGTGCGACAGACTGTCTCGGGGTGGCCAATGCAGGTGATGGAGCGCTACTCCGGAGGAACGTAGAACTTGCATGTGACAGACCCCATGGGCATCTGACACTGCTGCAAACCGGCAGAACGCAAGAAGGTGAGCACATGTCTAATAGTGATATTCATCTAGACGAGCATTCCGAGGCTCAATCGCATGTTTGAAGCATGGCATGGAGAAAACGCGGCGACAAGTCTGAAAGCGGTTGGCATGTGAGAAGCCGAGGCACGAGGGGACCCACAGCACGTGTTGCACCCAATCACGCGCAACGCTTTGTTGCGAAGTGAACACACCACGCCGCTCGCCTGGTCACTTGATGATGACCGAAAGCCGTGGCTTCCTGCGGGCAGCGAAGGTAATAATCATCTATCCCAGGAACGAGGTCACGGCGCTGATCTCACGTTGCAGCTCGGCCCCTTCACATGCAAAAGTATAGCAGTACCACGCTCTACTAACCTCTGCTTTCATTCTTCTCCCTTTGTTCCATTCCTCAAGTCTATCCTATCCTATCCATCTCACACCTCTTCTGTGTCACATTAGCGTAGCTCTGTCACAATGTCAAAGTCGTTCTCGACGGCCGATGTGGCCAAGCATAACAAGGGAGACGACCTGTACATCATCGTCGACGAGGATGTTTACGACTTGACAAAGTTCCAGGACGAGCATCCAGGCGGCAAGAAGAGTATGTCTTGCTGCGATCACTTCCAATATCCTCACTGACTCGATGCAGTCCTACAGCGAGTCGCTGGCAAGGATGCTAGCAAGCAATTCTGGAAGTACCACAACGAGAGCATTCTCAAGAAGTTCCAGCCAAAGCTCCAAGTCGGTTCCCTCGACAGCAAGCCCAAGCCCGCGCAAGCTCCTACACCACCTCCTAGCCCCCCAGCCAACCCAGCCGTACACAAAGAGCGCGTAGTACCACAGGCCGAGTCCGGAGTCGTTGCTCCAGTAGCAGGGCCTGATGCAGCCGACGCAGAAGCAGACGAGGCAATGGACCAGTATGGTGACATGATCCCATATGCCGATCCGTCGTGGTACCAGACCTACCACTCGCCATATTTCAACGAAACGCACGCCGCACTGCGCGATGAGGTACGACAGTGGGTAGAAGAGGAGATCATGCCAAATGTCACCGAATGGGACGAGGCCAAGAAGGTGCCAGATACCATCTACAAGCAGATGGGAGAGCGCGGATATCTTGCAGGACTGATGGGACTGCACCACTGGCCAACACATCTCACGCAGAACAAGGTCAAGTCTGTGCCTCCGCAGAAGTGGGACCTTTTCCACGAAATGCTTCTCACAGACGAACTCTCACGAACCGGATCTGGTGGTTTTGTATGGAACGTGATTGGTGGCTTCGGGATTGGTTGTCCTCCAGTTGTGCGCGCAGGCAAGAAGGCTCTCGTCGATCGCATTCTTCCGGGAATCCTGAATGGAGACAAGCGCATCTGTCTCGCCATCACCGAGCCCGATGCCGGCTCAGATGTCGCGAACCTGACCTGCGAGGCCAAATTAACCGAGGATGGCAAGCACTACATCGTGAACGGAGAGAAGAAATGGATCACGAACGGCATCTGGTCGGACTACTTCACCACTGCAGTACGAACTGGCGGCGAGGGCATGAATGGCGTCTCTGTGCTGCTCATCGAACGCGAAATGGAAGGTGTCAGCACTCGCCGCATGGACTGCCAGGGTGTCTGGAGTTCCGGCACCACGTACATCACATTCGAGGACGTAAAGGTACCTGTCGAGAATCTGATCGGGAAGGAGAATCAAGGCTTCAAGGTCATCATGGTAAGACCTACTCTCTCAGACTCCCATCTACTCGCACTCACTGATCTCTCACCTAGACCAATTTCAACCACGAACGTATCGGTATCATCATCCAATGCATACGCTTCAGCAGAGTCTGCTACGAAGAGAGCATGAAATACGCACACAAGAGAAGAACATTCGGACAGAAACTCATCAACCACCCCGTCATCCGGCTGAAACTCGCGCACATGGCCCGACAAATCGAAGCCTCATACTCATGGCTAGAATCCCTGATTTTCCAATGCCAAAAAATGAACGATACCGAAGCCATGCTCAAACTCGGCGGTGCCAGTAAGTCTTTACAAAATCATCTAGATTTTCGCCCCCCGCCCCCCAACATCGACTAACATTTTTTCTTTGCCTAGTCGCCGGTTTAAAAGCCCAAGCCACCGTCACCTTTGAATTCTGCGCGCGAGAAGCCTCCCAGATCTTCGGTGGCCTGTCGTATAGCCGTGGCGGCCAGGGCGCTAAAGTCGAGAGATTATATCGAGATGTCAGAGCATATGCCATTCCCGGCGGCAGCGAGGAGATTATGTTGGACTTGAGCATCAGGCAGGCGTTGAGGGTGCATCAGGCTTTGGGGATGAAGTTGTGATATAATAAGGGGTAGGGGTGGGGAATATGATGGGTGGGCCTTGTGTGTATATAAAAAGGAGAATTTCAAGAGGTACGATGGATGTCTCATAGATTCATTCATTCGTTCGTTCACTAACTACACCTTTGTTTTTTTTTTCTAATTAAGAACTTCCTTCTTCGTATAGGGAAATGAAATACATGCTACGAAATTCGATGCTACAGTTCGGAGGAAAAAGAGTAACAGGAAAAGTTACAAGATTTCATTTTTTAAAAAGAACGAATCCCTTCAATCCGTGCAGAGGGAGTTGAATGGCACACAAATACAAATAATAGATAGAGAGAGAGATATGATTGAATAAAAAAGACAATATACAATAACCATTATCCAGACAACGAATTGCCACACCCCCCTCGACCAGATTTCCCTATTTCTTCTTCTTCTCTGGTGCTGTCTATGCCTTGCTCCTTTATCCTCAAAAAGAAAAACATTAGATGCTGTCGCTTGGAATTTTTCCCCTTCTTCCTCTTCCCTCTTCTCTTACATAAACTGCCCAAAGGTCCTGTAATAATTGTGCACAATGCATTGGTCCCCAAAAATCCCAAAAAACACCTCCCAACAAGACACGTAGGCCCTCCTTTGATCGTGCCCAAGTCCGATTTCCAACATGTTGTTCCCAAATCTTTCGGGGGGAATATGAATACAAATAATGCTCGGTCATCTCGCTCATATCAAATATAAAAGATCATGTCTTTTTTTCCTTGCGGTGCTTCTCGGTCTTTGAAGCACGTGACTCGCGTGCGGTGCGCGTGGATATGCGCCTCGGGAGGCGTGCCACTCATCATTTCATCAAACCTTCAGCCTTCTCCCTCTCCTGAGCCATCTGCGCCTGAAGTTTTCGCATCTGCTGCAAAGCCGTGTCGCGTTCGGTCTGCAGCTCTGCGACTTCCACTTGCGACTTATTGACACGTTCGACGACAGTTTGAACATCTTCTTCCGCCTCTCGAAGGAGACCTTCAAGTTCTCGCACTTTGCGTTCGAGGAGCTGTGTCCGGCTCATTTCGAGTAAGCTTGTCTCGCTGAGCTTCTTGCTTCCTAATCTGGGGCTCTTCTTAAGGAGTGGCGATGAGGGTGCGAACTTGCTCGAGTCTGGTATCGAAATCCTCAGGCGCTGGAGATGTGGTGACTTTGCCTCCTCAATACGTCTGACTTCAGCATCGTGGTTGGCGAGGGTTGTCTCGGAATGTTGTTGGGCTGCTAGGACACTGTCTTCCATGCCAGCCAGGCGTTTCTGCATGTCCTCGATTTGTCGTGTTGACTCCCGTTGCTCGCTTTCACCTTTGGCAACTGCGGCAGCAAGGCGATCGCGAAGCTTGGCATTGGTTTGCACTTGACTTTCTAATTCTTCGGCAAGTTCGTCCATGCGATCAGCCAGTTTTAGCAATTCGCCAGATGTTCCATCCTTGGCGGCATGCGCTCGTTGACGATATTCTTCGGCAACTTGCCGAGCATGATCTCTTTCGTTTTCAGCTCGAGTGATGCTCAATCTCAATTGATCGTCATCCTCGTCACCAACCTGACTTGACGCGGAAGGTGCGCTGAGCTCATCTTTGTCTTGCAGGATGATTCTCAGACCTCGAGTCTCCTGCTCTGCACGATCAAGATCCATTTTGAGTCCAGAGAGGTTCTTCTCATACTGCCACTTCTGCTCGAGGGCATCTTCGGTTCGTTTTCGCAAAGTGCTCACCTCATCTTTCAGGAACGACACCTCCTTGGCGTAGGCGGTCCTTTTGGGGCTAGTATTCTCAGCTCTGCTTTTCTCAATGGCCATCTTCTTGACAGCTCGTTCGTGGTCCTTCTGTTGCCTCTCGTAACGCCTGATGAGGAGCTTGAGAGCCTTGTGCAACGCATCACGCTGGTCTTCAATCTCCTTGACACCGTCCGCCATATATGACGGGCCAACAGAGCCGGATCGTTGTCGTCCACCTTCTGAGCGATCCTTGATGCTGCCACCGCGCCGCAAGCTGGAGCTCCTTGCCAGCGAACCAGACCTTTGCAAGCTCATGCGCGCGGCATTGCCAACACCTTCTTCGGCAATGCTATTGAATCGAGAATGGCTGCTGTTGCCTCGCAATGCTGCCAGCTCCTGTTGCAATCGTGTGTTCTCGTATATGATCGCTTGCGTGTCTGCTGCCTCTGCCTCCAACCCCTCTAATCTTGCCTTTAACGAAGGCACGACTTCGTTTCGTAAGTTTTCGACTTCGTTCCGATACGTCTCGAGCTCCTGCTTAGTCGCACTGTACAAGTCCTCGAAGTTCTCCTTGGTCATCTTCTCCTGCCCTAGTCGTCTCTTGGTCTCGTCCAGTGCAGTCTCCAGCTCTTCCACCTGATTCGTTGAGCCACCTCTCTTTTCTAATTGATCTTCCAAGTCTTGCACCAGCTGCTCGAGGTCTCTCCTTCGACTCAGCTCGGTCTGCAACTTTGATGCCATCTCCATCTTTAATCGGGCCTTCTCCTGCTCAACATGTCGTACCTGCTTATCCATCTGCTCAAGCTTGGCATCGACATCAGTGATGGGGAACTTTGTTGAACTGGCGCCGCTGTCAGAGAAGTAGTCACTACTTCTGCGACCCAGCTCCAACGGAGGGATGTGCATGGGTATTTCTGCTCGTATTCGGTCGAGCTCATCTTCCAACTCCATTTCTCTTCGTATCGAGGTTGCAAGTTCCTGGCTGATATGGGAGAGTTCACGCTCCAATTCTTGCACATGGGTTTCCGAGCCATGACTGCCGATCAGCAGTGGAGTGTCTGGGTTGTCGAAGTACGCGGCACCGGCATTGGCTTTCTGAACGTCCAGCCCAGGAGGGGTAAGTCTGGCCGATAGTCGATTCCCGTTCATCTCCAAAGGTAGGGTCTTAACCAGGCCTGGAGACGGCAAGGGGGAGAGCGATCGCTCAGAGAATGTGGTCGTGGGCGACGATGCGCCGTCGGCTGACTTTTGCGAGCCAGTCCAGCCAAAGAACCTGCTCACTCCGCCGCTCCCAGGCGACTTCGGTCTTTTAGGGTCTGACTCGGCTGAGCCAGCTGATTCGAGTTCTTCGTCTGTAAGCCTTCTAGAAACGCCGTCCAATTGTAGGGTCATAGTTGGTGTCTTGTGTACATGGATCATTGGCGACTGGCTACCTCCAGGAGAATGGGGGAGGTGCTGCCCGGTCGAAGCAATGCTGTGGTGCGGCGAATGAGAGGCGGATGGGTGTGGAGCATACTCCGCGACAGAGTGTATGGAGGAGTGTCGCGGGCTGGTGTAGGATGAGGATGCCGAGCTTGGGATGAAGGAGTCTATCGAATCGGTCCTCGCGTGTGCTGTCGCTGGCTCAATGTGCCGCGTCTCAGCGGGATTGAGAGTCGGCAGCGGCGTGTGTGTATGGAGAGACACCGGCCTGTCGCTGGCGTTCCGTGAGACTTCGGGAAGCCGTGGTGAGCCTTTCTCGGCCTGTGAAAAAGAGGCAGCGCGCGGTGATTTCTGGTGGAATGCGGCGTGGGCGTGTCCGAAGGGCGGGAGCGAAGGGAATGCAGAGAAGGATGGAACGGCGATTGGCGATGGTGAGCGTGCTGAAACGCTCCCTGGAGTGCTGCTATAATTGCTGAAGGGCGAGGGGTTGTTGGTATGGCGTAGAGGGCGGTTGGTGGTGTGGTAGTGGGAGCTCTCGTCCGCCAGGGACGACGTCTGGCTATGCCTTTTCATTATACTGTACGGGCACACGCCGTCGATGCCAATCGGACAAGGGATCAGAAAACGGTTCACGGGATCTTCGAACTCACAGCCGTGGCGGAGCTGTGATAGGCACACATGGGCGTGTGGCCCGCGCTCTGTAGAGTATTGGCGCTTCGGGTGGTTGGCAAGGACTGCCCACAATTTCTCCATACATACACCATCCCTAGCATTCGTAAAACAAGCACTCTCATGTCATACCAAATGTGAGTCGCTGATGCTCCATTGGATTCACCCAGCGCACCACACCACAGTGACCACACCACACCTGCGCCGCCACATAGGCAAGGAGGATGTCTGTCGTCCTTGACCCCTGCACGAGCTGACGAGGCTAGCAGACGCACTCTTCTGTTAGCCAGGAACTCCGGCCCTTTAGACTTCCCACAGCGCTTAAGGGGTCTGCGGCTATACCTTCAAGGGCCACTGCTATTCGTATGTAAGAGACTAAGAGTATCACCGTAAGATGAGCATCGACGTCTCAAGAAGAAGCCCGTTTCAACCAGCTTACCCTAGAGGCTAGAACAGGCGTTTCAGCATATCCGCATCTTGCGAACGCATGAGATTATGAGCATGTGTGAAGGCTCGTACATTGCTGCCATTGTCGGATTGTCCACAGTCCACTTTTCCAAGCTTGCCTCGAAATTTGATTAGCACTGGCCTAGCAATCCCATCACCATCGCACGAACAGACGGTAGACCCCCCGATCGTGCGCAACACGCAATGAGACGAAATGACACTTGGATACCAGGCTGACCATGACCATGACCCTTGTCACATGTGGTTGGCACTAGTAGGCATTGGCGAAATGCCACACTGTCCACCTGACGAGTGACGACTTCGCCTACACAACGCTTTGAGCACTTCATGGCTCTGATCGATGAAATGAGAGCGTGGGCACATCGACAACTCTAGCTGATTATGCATGTCTCGTCGTATTCTCTTATCGTAACAGCTATCTATGTATGTATGCACACGCTCTCGCAATCTTATCGCGCGGGAGCACCATCGTCTCGGCGAGCGCTCGCATCTCAAGTGCAAGGCGCAGATGATGTCTTGTCCCAGAGTGGATCGAGTATTCAGAGCTCAGACTTAGGAAGCAGTCCTCGGAATAACAGGATCAAGTCTCGTGAAGGTCCACTGCCTCCACTCAATTAGTCGGCCGTCAATTTACGACTGCTTGCCATCGAGATCAGAGTAGAAGCTCCATCCAAAGTTCTTCGATGGGTCGTTGAATCGCAGCTTCTTGTCCAGCGAGTCAATCTTCTTGACATCCTCAGGATCAAGCTTGAAGTCACCCTCCAGATTCTGCTTGATCCTGCTCTCGGTCTTCGACTTTGGGATCACCGACCTGCCATGCGCAACACCCCAAGCAAGAGCGACTTGGGCTCCAGACTTGCCGTACTTCTTGCCAATCTCAGCAAGTGTGGAATCCTCAATCAGCTTGCCGAGCTTCTGCCCAGCAGAGTAAATCTCGTTCTGGTTGCCGAATGGCGAGTACTGGGTGACGTGGATACCCTTCTCCTTGTGCCAAGCGTCGAAACTGGCTTGTTGTAGCCAAGGGTGGCACTCATATTGGTGGGCCGCCGGAACGACCGAGGTCTCCTTCAGAAGCCTCTCCATCTCAGCTTTGGAGAAGTTCGAAACGCCAATAGCCTTGGCTTTGCCTTTCTTGAAGCACTCTTCCATGGCCTTGTAAGTGTCGACATAGTCTGCATTGCCAGTCACGATCTTGTCGTTCTCCTTCGGGAACATGTCATCGCCATCCTTGAACGCAGACGCTGTGTCTTATCAGCATGTGCGATACAGCTCCCATGTGCGTAGAGCTACTTACGCCAATGCATCAGATACAGGTCAACGTAGTCTGTATCAAGGTCCTTCAGACTGGCATCGAGCGCCTTCTCCACGCTCTTGGGGTCATGGCTGTTGTTCCAGAGCTTCGTCGTAATAAAGATCTGCTCGCGTGGCACGCCGGACTTCTTGATTCCTGCCGCGCATGCCGGCTCAGTTCCGTAAATGCGAGCAGTGTCGATGTGCCTGTATCCGTTCTTGATGGCAAGGTAGACTGCCTCTTGCTGGGCGTCCTTGTCCTGCCATGTGCCAAATCTGACTCGAGAGTCAGCAAGCGTCAGAGTGCTCTCAAGCTGTTCTCCTTACCCTACGGCAGGAATAGTGGCGCCCGTGTTTAGCCTGAATTGTGTGGTTGATGCCATTCTGATCGGTTGCCTGGGATTGAGTTGTGATGTGATTGATTTCGCTCTGGAAGCTGCTGTTGTCGTCAAGTTCTTGAGTGACATTGCAAATGCAGAAAGGAAGAGCTCCAACTTTTACTTTTTACTAGGTACCTCACTGGAGAGATGGCATTGGAATGATGATGATTGGATGCGTGAAAAAAGGCCTTCGTAGAGCACAGCTGAAGCCATTGCTACGTCATAGTGTTGGCACATCTGCAGTGACAACCCTCAAGGATTGGTAAACAGACTTTCGCCTGCACAGCTACTTTCTTTGGAGGAGACAGGTGCGTTCTCTGCCGCAATATCGTCATTGGCAGGAGCAGACAGAAGTCGATGGTGCAAGAATGACTCGGAGCCGCAGAATATTCTACTCCCACCTTCCCGTCCTATCGTCATCCGTACAAGATGTGCCGTGAAGAAAGAGGCTGTTGCTCGGCATGGAAATGATGGTCCAGAGAATGGAGGATACACCCGACGTTTGGCGGATACAACATCCAGCTCAGAAGCTGGACGCGCGTTTGTGCAACAGATGAGCCTGTCGTAAGAGCCTTGAGTAGACGACGGCACAGCATTGCGGTCCCGGATCTACGTCGAACGCGATACTGGCACGCGAGGAGAGCACATAGCCATGATGATGCTCCGAAGGTGACAAGATTACTTTTCAATTCGTCAGAAGCGTCTCTGGCATCTCATTGTACATGATGATGAGAAGGTTATTCCGGTGTGTATACAACCGTCTGTTATTAAACTTGTCGCAGGTCCAATCCATCCTTGGGATCGAACAAAAGGTTATCATCCCTCGATTCCCGTGCTGTAACCCATTCGCCCATCGATGCTTTCCCATATCACAACCCAATATCGACAAGGATCATGCCATAATTTTACAATGCGAGAAGACCAACAATCCCCACAGCTCCAGCAAGACCAGCACCGAGAATAGCAGTTGGCATGGCACCGGCCTCAGAGGAAGAGGAGGATTCGCTTGAGCTTCCAGTTCCGCTGGCACCGGTCTCGGACGAAGAAGCGCTAGTAGAAGTCAGCGAGGCGCTGCTGGTGAGGGTGCGGGAGCGCGACGTTGTGCTGTTGCCAGAAGTGGAGTTTGCTGAAGGGTATGGAAAGCCAGAAGCAGAAGTGATGGCTGTCGCGTTGGCTGTTGCAACGGCGCCAGCTGGAACGAGGTAGGTTTGGACGTCTGATGGCAATGCGGTGAACCAGGAGGGAGTCTGGCCAGCGGCGAACTCGGATGCGAGCTCGCTGGAGACACCGGCGGAGTTGGTAAGGGCTTCTTGGATCAGAGACGATGGGAGGGCAGTCTCGAGAACGCTGACGATGGAGAGACTGTGGTTGAAAGACGTTAGCAATGGCTTTCGCAGGTATGTGTATTGCCATGGCGACATACAGCTCAGCTGCCTTAGAAGATTGCTCAGCAGTGCCATCAACCTGAGCGAAAGCAGTAGCCGCAAACGCAGCGCTGGCGAAGAGTTTGTACAGCATTTTGAGAAAAAAAAAACGAATGTGTCTGTGAAATGCAACGAAAGTCTTCGATATACAGAATTACAGTACGAATGCTGGAGATGAGAGCGAGAGAGAGAGCGAAGAGGGAGGAAACTCAGTATATTTATAAGTACAAGGAATACGAGACAAATGCGACTACAGAAACTCCTCCGCATACACAGTTCCACTGCTGAACGATGAGTTGAACTAATTAATAAAGGCGATATATGGCCCGTCGGTGAAACAGAGCCGAAGACCACGCGTCCAGCGCGCGCTTTCCTGGATTCGGCCTACCGATGCGGCGAATTTCTCCTATAATTGGGTTCACACCTCAATCACATGGCGAAGCGAATTCCAATATTCCACAACAGACAAACGAATCCTGAAGTTCGCAGTGAAACCACACGGAGAAGAAACCCATGTCATGATGATGACACACACACACACACAAAAAAAAGGAATTTGGTGTGTTCCAACTTCCAACTCAACGTTCAACGTTTCATCAAATCGATCGTTTCATAACGTTTGCTTCCTTCTGGACTTCATCTATCTATCCTTTGACGACACTACTTTAACTAAAATTACTTTTTGTTGTTCTAGATGTGAATTCGTCGGAAGACCAATGTTCTCGATGTGCAGTAATAGCCCTGAAATGATGTGGCATGGCATTGGCGTGCAAGTCGATCCGGATATCTCAACTTGGTCTTGATTGTTGCATGTTGAAATCCTGCAGGTAACATCACCTGAGAGGCGGATGGAAAGCAAATGTCTTGGCTTATGTTTGTACAGTATTGAGTAAGTGAGCTCACCAAGAGCTATGCGACCACACATGTATCAGTAAAAAGCTCACAACTCCATCTGGGTATTTCCTCGTCGCTGGAACGCTAACAGTACATGTACAAAGCAAATTTGAACAGCGATCGCATGTTCGCGACAGTATTAGCCAGCTTGATCACTTCGATTCAGGAATCAAAGTCCATCCAAGGTCCTCTTGGCCTCGTCAAGCTGATTGCGCAGCATACGTGCGGCAAATGTAAATTCCTCCTCTTCTTGCAGTTGGCGAACTACTTTGCGAAGACTTTCAACAACGCCAAACAAGACCGCCTTGTTTCTAAGGCCCAGTGGATGACCTTGTGGGTCAAGCAACGCCTGAACTGCAACCGTAACAGGATCGATCTTGGTCGCAGTGTTTCGAGAAGACATCGAAGGCGTAGGGCTGCTGAGGGCGCTGCCATTTGATAGCTTGCCGCAGTGCTTCTGAGCAGCAGACCTGGGCGAGATTCGTCTCATGTCGTTTGCACTTGCCGAACGCCCAGAGATGCCAACTCCTGAGTCGGCGCGGTCCGAAGAGCTATCGGTTCGTGGAAGCGAAGGTCGCCTTGAAGATGTGCTTGGTCTCGAGCTGGTCTTCTTGTGACTTGTCACGGGGCGAGTTGTAGAAGCAGTGCTCTGCGTAGCATACGAATCTTGCCTAGAGTGTTTTCGAGACATAGGCGATACGACGTGCGAACGTGACAAATAACTTTGTCTGTAAGGCTCTCGTTCGTCGATTAGAGACACCGGGTCTTCCTCAGCGGTCGCATAGGTGTTCGTAGTGGTGACGCTTTCGTCAGAGGTGGAACGTTTGTGCATATTGCGCTCGATTCCTCTGAACTTCTCAGGTGTCTCTGGCGTAGGTGGTGGAAAGTGGTCTGAAAATTGGTCGAAAGTATCGTCCTCTTCGTCTCCAACCAAGGCGGGACCTCTTGCGGTGGCAGTAGATGAGGCAGTTGCTTCACTGGACTCTGAGCCTCTGCGACCACTGTAGCTGCGCATTGCGCTATGCAAGAAGAAATGCTCGTAATCGAACGCATCCTCTCGATCTTCGTGCGCCACTCCTGTGACAGGTTGCTCATCAGGAGCGTCGGTGTACACGCTGGTGGCATCTTCAGATGGCTCGTAATCGGTGTCGATCTGGGGTGAGGTAGCACCAGATGATAGAGGAGAAGAGTCGTACTGGTCGCTCGAGAGGTCAGGTGAAGGCACTTCCAGAGTATCTTGCTTAAGGAATGCAGTGGGCATCTCAATGGTGCGCTGACTGGACTGGCTGGACTGGCTGTTGTTGTGCTGGTGATGGGGATAACGATTTCCCGCCGAGTCAACGACGACCCTGTCGCTAGCCGTTCTACGCTGTACCGGGGCCTGCGCTTGAGTGGACTGGCGGATTTGGAACTTACTGTCGGGCGTCTTTGGATTTCGGATATCGACGATACGTGCCTGATGGATTTCCTGGGTTCGAGGGGCCTCCGGCGTCCATCCGAGGCCGGCATTTGCGTTGGCTGGCGGCTCGCCATAACCATTCGAGGTCGCGTAGAAGAATTCTGGTGCCGTTTGAAGAGCATTGTTGAAGGGCGAAACTCTCAGATTTGTTTGGCTCTGCCGCCTTAGGCTGTCCTCACGAGCCTTTTCTTTGAGAGATGAAATCTTGCCTTTAAGACTGCTCATTTGATCTCGTAAGTCCGAAGTACGGGAGGATGGTCTGTAGATTCCGAGGCCATTGTTTTCCAGTGGTCCACTATTACGATTGGAACGCATCTCATCGTCTTCTGTAAGCGGCTCCAGGTGGTTCTGGTCAGGTGATTGCCTGTTATGCAAGGGACGATCACGGCCAACGCCATATCCCACTCCACTGCTTGCACCCAAAGAATCGTAGCTTTTGCTTACCCGCAAATTCCGCTGGTACACTTGTTCATGTGTCTTTGGAGGTGCCCTGACATTGTGCGGCATCACATAGGGCGAGTGGTGATCTAAAGCGGTGTAAGGCCTATTCGGCACGCGTGCTTCGCTGTAGCCCCGGCTATGGTTCTGGAAGTCATTGGCCATGGATGGCGAGGACTGCTGGGTATGCAGTCGACGAGGCGAGGATTGTGTTTGCTCGTCGTCGTAGTCGTATGTATACCTCAGAATTCTGCCATTGCCGTACACGGCTGAATGTGATCCAAGAGAAGTTGCACGTTTGAGATTGGCGGCCGTCAGTGGAGCCACCATTTCTCGCGCACCACGCAGATTGCCTTCCATGACATTCAGTCTCTTCTTGGCATTCGCCAGGATCTGCTCAGCGCGCTTGCTCAGTATGGCTGAGTTGTACTCCTCTTGCTCTTGCCTCCTCCGCTGCGCATCGGCTTCATCGTCGATGCCGTCCGGCGCTTCGTCGCCTTTGAAGGGAGTGGCACTCTCACTGCTATCGTAGAACAATGCCTCTTCATCGCTACTGCCATCTAGCTTCGAATACTTCTCCAGAAAGCCAGCCATGCCCGACAAGTCACTCGACGAACTTCCACTAGCCCTTCGAAGTTCGGATTCGGGCGGCTGCAGCAGATGGGGTTCTGCCAATTCGGGAGCCAGGTTGCCGACATCCTGCAGTATGGGGGATGATGGTACAAAATCGATTGATCCGGGCGAGGGTGAAGGTGTCGGGCGCGGAGTGATTCGGCCAGTGGAAGTGGCAGTGATAGTGGCATTGATGCTTCCGCTACTGGCAGTCTTGGTTCGCAGCAACGTCATTTTCCGGCCCATGAGGCCCAACTTGTCTTTCTTGGGCATGGCGGCAGGCATTCCGCTGGCATTGGAGTAGTTTGGGCTTGGGGTGTGTCGCAGATAGCCTGGACTGGGAGGACGAGGCGAGAAGGGCGGTGGTGAAGAGGCGGAGAGTAGGGCAGTCGTGGGAAGTATGGCATCGGGGTTGGTGAGGGTGGGTGAGGGCAGAGAAGGCAATGGCTTGTCTTCGGACCACGCGGTGTGGAGAGCGTGCAGCTGGGTGGGCGGCATGGTAGGCAGCACGTATGTAGGCGTAGGCGCAGGCGCAGGCGTAGGCGTCGTCGTCGGTCAGCTGCACTGCAAGCCGCTGGATGCAATGAGAGACCGACCGATTGTCTCCGAACGCGCTTCTTCCTCCTGTTCCCACCTCCCCCTTCCGCGTGCCCGTGCCCGTCCCCGTCGTGCAGCAGCCAAAAAATTGTCAGATTGCAGCGGTCCGGCTGGCAGGGACGGCGAAGGCGGTCCAATGTGCCTGTGCCTGTGCCTGTGCCTGTGCCTGTGCCTGTACCGGTGGCTTCGTCGTTGCTCCGCGCCAACGGTATACTCCAATAATGCGTACGGAGTACATGCCCAACAAAAGGAACGCGAGCGCCGCTGTTTACACAGGAGTACGAAGGGTACGGATGTGATGAGTGCAACAGGGCACTCCCGACACTCCCGACCAGCCTGGCCTCAGGCCTGTCACTTCCGCCTCGCCAGCTTGAGCCGCTCAAGGCGCTGTGCGCATCTTCAATTTGACGCTGCAGGGATCTGCAAGGAACGACTTTGACATCCTGCACGCTGCCTGCTAGCTCATCACGCCTTGTTGACTCGCATCCTTGCCTTAAAACACCTGATCTTGGCTGTCACAACGACTTACACCTTTTTGCCCTGGTCAGACCATGCATCCATGCCATCGCCCTATCAAATTATCAATTGTACAAGACACTACTTCTACTTCATCCCACCTGCCTCCTCTCCACCGCCTCCCTCCTCAAAAGAAGATAAACACTCGCAGTCCAAGTGTGACTCCGATCCCTATACCCAACACCAGTAATGGCATCGAAATTCTCCGCAAAAGCACTCTTCTCACACAACCGAATAAACTTGTCACTAATATCATCAGCCAACTCCGTCTCTCCGACTTCCCTCAATCCACTTTCGATCAACATCGTAGTCGGAGCCCAGATCGGTCCTCTCCAGTATCCGTCACTCTCATACAGTGGCGAAGAAATCTCTTCAGTAGCTAAACCCCAGTCTGTGAGGAAAGACGCGATCGAAGAGATGAGTGAGGAGACGATGTGAGAAGGTAGATATTTGGCTGCAACGAGGGGCATTAGGCGGAGGAGAGAGGTTGTGTGCCGAGTTGCGCCCGTGAGAGGGTCTTTGACCAGGAATTGTCCGCTTTCTTCGTCCCAGAGCTCGGTGATGAGTGCTTGTTTGAGTGAGTCGTGGAGCTTCTGCCATTTTGAGATGTGTGAGTGCTCGAGGGCGAGACATTGAGCGAGTTCGCAAAGCGCGGCAGTTTGTCTGATCAGGTATGCTGCGCAGTCTGGACCGATGAGTAACGAGTCACCATTATTCTCGAATGCGGTGGAATTGTCCCATCCACAGTCGTTGCCATGAGTATACCAAGGTATAGCAGAGATCCGAGCCGAAGAGGCTCGCTGTTTGAGCCAGAAATCTGTGAATTTTGCAGTCTTGTCGTAGAGCGCTAACAATTTTTTCCGCGGGATCGTGACTCCTTGATCGAGCAATTTCTGTATTGTCCAGCCTTGGATGGGCGGCTTTACATACGTCCACTCGATGCCGCTCCAGCCGACGCAGTCTGGCAATCTACCGTCTGGAGCTTGCAGATCATAAAGACCAAAAATCTGATCTAGTGCCAGATCCTGATTGACAGGTGCAGCGGCTAGCGCGTTGAAGCAATTGTCCCATGACCACACCTTGTTGAGGCGGAATTTGGACATCAGTATGGTTTCTCTGCTCCAGAAGCCCTGTGCGCGGACGATGGAGAGCCAGATAATGTATGCTGCTGTGAGGTCTGTTTTGCTGAGGGTCGTGACTGATGACCAGGGACAGATTTCGCGAGTGAAGTGATCGATTGCTCGAGAAGTCTTGTCTGCCACAGAATTAAAGGTCTCAGCGGAAAGCTGCTCAACAGAAGAGTTGATGGATCCCGCTTCTACTTCCACGATACGCAGCTCCCAACTAGCTTGACCCGCGCTGCTCTCGACTTGAATTCTGCGATGTGTGACACCTTGTTTCCGTTGCTCATGAAGACTAATCTGACCTTTGGAGGCCACAAACCGATGGTTCTTGAGACGAAGCGCGCCATATTCTACCGTGTTCGGTGCACTGACATCAGGTCGCAAAAAGGCATGACCACTCCAATCGACTCTGCCATCACTGTCAAGAGTCATCGTCACACTACCTCTCAGCCTGATGCAACTAGGGCTCTCCGACGTCGCCTCTGCAACAATAGAGCCATGGTGTAGCCACTGAATCCGAGATCTACTCGCGCGAATCACTGTAGGCGACGGTGTGGCAGGAAATCCAGATGGTGGCCCAACATTGCTGGTGTCTGGAATTGGTCGTAGGGAAAATAGCGGCATAGTATATTCTCGACATTGTGTGACGAGATAGACATCATTTCCAGGCATTAAGGATCCATCGCCACTTTTGATCGAACAGCTGAGTAGAGATCCTCTGTAGCTCCAGGGTATTATCGTCAGGTCAATTTCGAGCTCGCGTTCTTTTTGGATTTGATGACTGTCTTGTTGAAAACATGCTCCTTGTCTTGATTCTCGTGAAGGCAGGTCGATTGCAGGCTTAGAATGTCGTGTTCTTCGTATTGCGACCATGATGTCGAACAAGGTGAATCAATTAGGACTGACTGACGAGTGTGTATGCCCGAGACTCAATCACTCCTTAGGAACAGTAGAGGATGTGTATATACAAGGAGATTGTCCTCAGATGCAGCCGTGGCCCGAAGTTCAGTCGTTTCATCGAGGCAAAATCGCCGCGAAATCACCGTCACCCGACGTCACGAATTTGCGAGTCATTGCCTTTTGAGGGATGCTTCTGCAGCGATGTATCTATCATATCTCAACAGTGCTTGCTTCTGAGTTGCTTCACATGGTGCATGCAAAAATCGCATGGTTGCCACGGTGATAGGTATGTGATGGTGATGAGGTGGAAGGTGTGCGTCGTAGAGAAGCATCGTTCGTTCCCCGAGGTGTAGAGGTCTTGGCAAGCACCATCCATGACTCGCCATCCCATGGCAAGCAATGTCGCGAACAACGATGGAGAACGACTTGTGATGTGAAGGAAGAAAGTCATGGCCGATCGTTAGCAGTTCGAGCCTTGGTCTGAAAGAGCAACGCCAAGACTTTTCATATGATCAACACATGCCCACTTCAGTTCTCTGGCATGGCAAATGGCTTGCAGAGCTCGAGAGGGGCAGATTAATAAGTTCTTTCTCAGGGCAAAAAATCGGCCCAAATCATCACAATGATCAACCAAAATGGTACTCAAACCAAAACATCGTCAAAAAAACAAGTCTCCCCATCAGGGAATCGAACCCTGGTCTCCCGCGCTGGTGATGCTGAGCATGACAAGCGGAAATCATGACCACTAGACCAATGAGGATGATCGGGATGTGGTGTCTCGGCCACTGGACCAATTTATGATCTTTCGAGCGGAGTCGCTGATTGGATGGAAAGTCATCCTGCTGTTGCGTACTCATACTTCAACAACGTGGCAGATTATTCAGCTAGATCGACTAGAAGCTGTCTTTGGTGTCGATGAGCGTTCAACAATGTTGGATTGTGTGATTGGCTCTTCATCATTATACTACATTCGAATGGCCACAATCTTGATCCTTCTACGCAGGCCGGAACAGTACTGGCACATGTATCTAAACCTGATCCACTCTCGAAAGACGCGACTATGCATGTCTTTGGCAACGAGGCCCATCAGCCTGACGAAAGTGAAAAGACTACGACTTTTGAGAAAGTAAAGATCATGTTGGGTCTCGGTAGTTCGGAGTTCCTACTGATCACCACCAGAAAGAAAACATGTTCCAGACAACGCGGGCCGCATCACAGGAATTGGAGCCTGCCAAGTGTTCAGTTCAAGCGCATGGCAATAATGACCAGCATGCTCTTGCACATGAGACTGTACCTTGCATCTAGTATTCTCAGCGGAAAACAAGATCCAATTCTGCTAGATGTGAAAATGTGTGGATTGGAAGAATTGTTGTAGAGGAGTATCTAGCGCAGCTGCATTCTTCGCAGCGATATTGAACACACTATGTTCAAAAAAGCAGATGTGGTATCAATGCTGAAACAAAACGCCTCCAGCACCTCGCTAATCCCAAAAGTTATCGTCAAAACATCAGCGTGCGACCATTTTTCTGGCATTTGCACTTCGCTGGTATCACTCTTCCCGCATACTTCGTACAAGCCATCGTTCCCACCAATTCCGTAGAGCCATTACCGTCTCTCTTCCGTCGTCTCGCTTATCCTGACCAGCTGGATCGCCGACCATTGCTGACGATAGCCAGTAGACTGCTGTAACCCACGCAGCGAGCATCATTCCCATGCTCAGAACCGGCGATAGGAGCATGACTGCAACGAGCATGGCAGATCGATATGTCGTGTCTTCGTCTGCGTGCGGTGGTAACGGCGTATATATGCTCTTCAATTGCAGATTCAATGCCGGCCCGACCAATCCGCCTAATTGCTGGCCAAATGTCGGTCTTCGAGCGCAGAGGCGTACAGGTTGGGTCATGGTTGTCAGCAGTAGTGATATGATCGTCCATGTTGCGTTCAAAAATGAGAGCACAGTGCATGGTCCTGACAAGAACAGCAGGATTTTCACTGCGTTTTGCTCTTGTAGTTGTCTGTCCACATCCTCGTCTTCGAGATATGCGATTCTTGAGGCATGTGACCGTTGACGTTCGTCTCGAGACCCACGAGCTGGGCTCTGCGCAGCCTTCTCTGGATCTCTGCTCGTTCGAGAATGCCTCTTGGGCGATTCTGTGTCTCCGACGATAGCCGCGCTCTTTTCGAGATCAATTGATGAGATTGGAGTCATGTTTGAGCTTGCGCCTGCTGAAGACATCGACGCGGACTTGTACGGATATGTCGCCGCCTCATGGCTCAATCGTCCATAAGCTAGCCGAGTGTGGTCGTTCGACAGTCGTGTCCGTGAATATGATAGTCTCTGGGCTGTTGGCTCTGGTATCGCAGGCAATTCGGATGGACTGGCAGTTGACGTTGCAAACGGGTCAGTCGCCGCGACATCGTTCAGTCCTGGATTATCGTTTCTTGGTGCCAAGGGTACGTTGGACATGGTGACTGTATGCTGGGTGTAATCGAAGACGTCTTTCCACCGGCGACAGTAGAGGCGACATCAACAACAAAAGTTCCTTCCGAGCGTCTTGTACAGGACGCACGGGGTGGTGACAGCTTGTTAAGTAAGACATTGCTGCTCTCACAGCATCGCGGCGCCATGGCAGGCCTCGTCCTCCAAGAATATGCCAAGTCAGCGCAACGCCAAGTGACTTGGCAATGCCGATTTTGGCGTGCTTTAATCGGCAATCCCAAGAACGCGTGCATACCTTTGCACGTCCAAGGATCGCCGTTGCATGTCTTATTGGCCCAGATATCTGTGACACGCCTCCGCCGCCGCGCCGCAACATATGCTGCCGGCAGGGCGGTGTTGGCAGCCTTGACCTCTGAAGAGAGGAGGACACGGTACTGGAGACGAGGGCGGAGGATGGCCAAGACTTGGTATCAGAAGTCGTGATCGGCCCCCGGCCCCCCTTCAAAGACGACACAGTTCCAACGATGAAAGGATGCGATCTCCGCCTGCAGTGTAATGCAGCAGAGATGCAATCGCCTTGCCCAATCTTTGTTCAGTCTTCGTACTGATTCCTCTCCAAGAGAGCACAAGCCTGATCGCTATGGACGTCTATCGCGCAATGTCACTGCCATGGCTTGGGTCGCTATTTTGCACCGTCATGAAAATTGTGGCACGCGGCCTGGGCTGCCAAGGTACACAGATCACGGCGATGACCATCCTGCTACACAACTTCTTGAACTTTCTTGTCCCCTGACACGGCGCATCATCGCTGCTCAGCTGCAGTTGACTGATCTACAGCGTCTTCACGCATCGGAAGGCTACAGTCAAATCATACTATAACAGTAGCGCCGGAGGCATAGCCTTTTACTATTATGTCGGGTATACTGTTGTACTAAAAATAGCACTAATTACGTAATATGCTAAGGTAAATGCTAAGTAGGGTTAAGGAAGGGTTATAAGGGTAGTAAGGTGTACTAATTTCGTTCTATAAAGCTATAAAATAGCTCGTTATATCCTTCTATTTTGTAGTAGATTAATACCGTCTTCTAATAATATTCTCGTAGTCGTATAGACTTAGTATCCACTTATAATTATAGTTAGAGTATTGTTCTTTATAGAGCCTAAGTTTTCGGAGCATATCTATAGCTTCTTATATAGAGACCTTCTAAACTTCCGGCTCTTTAACTAAGGTATTAGAGTCCTCGTTATTAGTAGGTGTAGGCGTATATTCTTCGAGAAAGTGTTAGAAGGTCTCTTCCTTAACCTCGCTATTAATGAAGTCGCTAACGTGCTTATAAGGAGGGTTAACGAAGTAATCGATATTAATTAGACCGTTAACGCCTTCGACATCGAGGCGTTAGAGGTACGCTAGTTAGAGCCGTATTCGCTATAGAACCTCCTCGTATTCTACCTCTTTAGGGATCTTCTTAAAGCCGTTATCTAGGTACTATTACTTAAAAGTAGCCGGACCTTCTCGTTTACTAAGTAGGCTACTATATAGCTAGTAGTTATAGATAGTGTTAGCTCGTACGTATGCTTACGCTCGAATAACGGTACGAATAGCTTTAAAGAGGTCTATCGTCTTTACTAAGTCTCTACCGGCTTCTATCTCGTTAAGTATATAATCGAGCTATAGTCTACGGTAGTGCGCCTTAAAGGAAGAGATGATGCCTTAGTCGAGCGGCTATGTCTTTAAGGTCGTGTTCGGCGGTAGGAAGAAGTAGGCGGTATACCGTAGGAGGTTATATTCCTTAAGCTCTTAATAAGCCGTGTTATAAGGCGCGAAGTTGTCTAAAATAAGAGTAGTATCGACGCGCATTTTGCGATTAAAATGTAGTAAGAACTTCTTAAAGATATGCGTATTTATCTAGCCCTTCTTATTATAGTCGTATATAATACCGAGATCGTTTAGATCGACTCGTACGCGTAAGAAATAGCGTAGGTTTCTTGCCTTACTAATTACCTATAGTTTAAACTTCCGAGTTCCTATCGCATTATAATAGAAGCCTAGAGTATACCGCGCCTTATCGATTTTCGTACTAGAGACGGCCTTAGTCGAGTATCTACGGCTAGGTGTTATTCGCTAGAAGAGCGTAGTCTTATCTATATTATATTTATCGCGATCGTCGTATTTCGATAATTTAGCACGAATCTCGTCCTAGTATAGAAAACGTTATAAGTATAAGTTTAGGTAGGAACGAGTACGGGGTATAGAGATTTAGCGCTTCTAATTAGTCGTTCGGAATAAGGCGAAGCCCGAGCCGCGCTTCCGCTATAGCTAAGCCCCGCGCTTACCCTTTATAGTTAATACGTAAAAAAAAAACATACTTACTAAGCTTTCTTTATGAAACTCTAACTCTATAGAGCTAGCCTCGCTATAGCGGACCCTTTCCTAAATGCTATAACGCTTCTTAAAGTTGTTTAACTATCCGATAGTAAAGCGAGGCATTTCCTAATTAGTAAACTCGGGAGCTAATAACTAAATGCGACGAGCCTATTCCTAGATCTAAGGGCCGGTTATTACGACCTTCTACTAATATAATACTAACTAGTCGCTTAACCTAGTCTCGAGCTCTAGATACTACTCCTTCCTTCGCTTCTTCCTATCCGGCTACTTTAACTCCCCGTTAAGAGAGCGATACTTATCCGAAAGCTACTCCGAGATCGATTACTAGGTCGCTCGAGCGCTATACTTATTATTAAACTAGGCTAATAAGTTAGCTTAACTAAGTAACGGCATCTCTTCTACGTATCTTCGAAGAGCCGCTTTCTAAGCGTCGGAATAAGAGGTACGAGGCGCTATTATAAGTAAATAAGAGGTAGTAAGAAGGAGGCTCTAGAACTTCTAATAGATATAAAACGACCCTCTACCTACCTCCTATATAGTCTTATATATGTCGATAGTATCTATAGTAAGACTCTCTATCTCCCGAACGTTCTACCGCTACTTTCTACGGCCTCCGTAGAGAATATAGCCTAAGGCTCTACTACTAGCATATAATAGTATTCTACGGAGCTATACCCTAGTCGACACGGCTCGGTCTACTATAATAGGTATACCGCTATAGCCACGTATTTTCGAGCGGAGGTAGGTAATATATCGTTACAGCGGTAATATCGTTATTCGGTTCACCGCTATAGTATGATTTGACTGTATCAATTTCTCCCCATTTTGGGCTAGCAAGGGTTTAGGCCAATTGAAATCTCGGCTTGACTATTAAGCGTAAAGAGAATAGCCTTCCGATGCGTGAAGACGCTGTAGCTTGGCATACCACATGCAAGAGAGACGGCCTTCTTAACCTCGTACGAACGCATAGACGCCGGAAGGCTCGCGTCGCCCACCAGGACCGGACTCCACTCCTGCGCTCGTATTATAATTTTCTGCATTAGCTAATGTCTTCTTAAGGGACAGGTTACTCCCGCCAAGAGTAGATTCGTGCAGTCTTTTCCGATTCATGACACGTAGTTTGCTCTTGACTTCTTGGAAAGTATTAAGAAACCAGTCACACAAGTCGGGACCTGCTCGGACAATTTGTCTTTGACTGGGGGACAGGACTCCTCGGCCGAGAACATCTTACGCCATGAAGATACGACTGCATTCTCGCCCAGAGGTCAGACGTGATCCCGCGTGCCCTTCGACCGCAGGTCTGAAACAGCATACAAGCAAGAGCAGTGGAAAGGAGCTCGGACGACAACAGCCAAGTTGACAAGAAAAGACTGCAGCAGAGAAAGGCCAGCCTTGGCCCTTGGCAACCGCAGCCAACTCCAGCAACCGGAAAGAAACACTTACGACCAAGTCTTGCCCCCGCTCAAAGCAGCGTGAAGGTAGTGAATTGCAGGCGCTCTTGGACAAGTAGGTATGTGCGACAATCTGCTCTTCTCGGTGGCTTCTGCTATCGACCGCCACGGTCCATCACATGAGCCGCTTCTTGGCATCGGCAAGGCGGCGCGTATAGTTGCTCAAGTTCGAGCGGCTCAAAACTACATGTAGCGACGTGAATGACAAGCAGGTCCAAGCAAATGCATCATACAATGAGTGACGATGCGGCGAGTGGTTTCGGCGCTTGACGTCGAGTGTTTAGTCCGGAAGTGTCATCCCGATCATGTCGGCATCCAGCGCCAGCGGAAGGGCATCATAGTATACTGCGCTTGGCAGGACAGCACTGGTACAAATACATGTAGTATGGAGGATGCTAAGAGATATGCGAAAGCAGCGAAGTCGGTAATGGTAAATCAGGAACGACACTCGCTATTGCCCTCGCAGAACGTTGGCGTGCCTTCCCTCGGGAGCCGCCATGGACAAGCGAACATCCTTTCGTACCCACTATCCATGTACTGCACCACCATCCATTCAACATTGGACGATGGCACCGTTGAAGAATACCAAGAACGAACAACGCTTGCAAGCTGCGATTGGTATGCGCAGCTGCTGGTGGCTGGGAAGTCGCAAAAGCTGACAAAATGCAGAGTGTGGTAACAGGGCACTACGACTGCTCAAAGGACGATCTGCCATACCTCCAACCCTCCTGGCAGAACTTGAAAGTCATACCAAACAGAATCTTCCGTCACTGCCAGCCACCACAATCACGCTGAAGTCACAGGTGCTTGATACTTTGGGAACGGAACTATGGAATGCATCAAGCTGCAGTCTCCACGATGATGACGCCCCTAGAGATCCGCGAGTACAGCATGCGCATGCAGTACAGGTCAATCTTGCTGTACGAATGTTCGCCATGGTAATTCTTGATGCGTCACATCATGCTTCGACACGTCGCTCGCGGGACCGAGGCCAGCGAATGCGGCTATTCAAAGTCACTCTCCGAACATCTCGCCTGTGTCTTGATCATGATCAACTGGAATTAGCAGTGACAGCACTTGAACGGTGCGCTTCCTACCTGCCAGCAGCACCTGAAACGCCAGACCTCCTAGAAATCTCGCATGTGGATAGCAACGAGACAGACCAGCACGAGACTGGGCAGAAAGTTCTTGAGCGTGAGTACTACTTACTCAGAATTCTACATGCATGGAAGTGTGAAAGGCTCGATCTGGCAGACTATTTCCATCAATCCATGTCGAAAGTCAAGATTCCCAACTGTCCCGAGAGTGAACCACTCTGCATCAAAATTGCAGATCTGTGCTACGAAGTTGCAAAGGCTCGATCGCGGGCGAAGGATATATCGACTGCAGTAAAATGGTCTGAACGTGGGTTTGCAGAGCTCGAAAGATGCGAAGACGAAGGCTTTAGTCAAGAGGCCGTGGAGCTTCGTCTTAGCATAGCTGTGTCTTTAGGTGAGCATCGCGGACATCGAGTTCCGGCTTTTTCTGACTTGCGTTGAAGTCGAGCAACTTCTAGCATCCGACCAGGAGCCTCACCGTCACCGAGCTCGCGATGTGATCGACCAGCTCGATTCTAGTCTCAGCTTTGGCAATCGCATAGCATTGCCAATCCTTAGACTTCGTATACTGGCACAAGAAGATCATGTCGATGCGGGGGAGATGTCTCAAGCCCTGCAACGCGTGATACGATTGGCAATGCTCACAGAGGACAATTTCACGATGTAAGACAGTCACCATCCATTGCCGCATGAGTCGTACTAACGTGCGTTATCTAGCGTCATGCAGACTCTGCGAAAGGCAGAGCAGATTTCAACCGAGCCGGCATTGGATGCTCTGAGGCTGTTCATATGCGACAGACTATTACCAGAGGTCAAGTCAGCACAAGCGAGGGATCCACAAGTCATGGAGTGGATTGAGAAAACGACAGTCACATACATCCTCTTCGCCACGACCGGAAATGACTTCGCGAATGGCAAGCGAGCATCTGACTTAAAGGACCTTCTTGACAGGATTAGCCAAGCCTGCGGTGTTGGTCTATCAACGAAGGCCACTCACGCAGCGCAAACACTCATCTGGAAAGCTACAGGTGCCTCTGACGAAAAGACACCGGTCGCGTGTTGCAGACTGCTACAGCATCCAATCTTCGAGCATGCTGGTCACATCAACAAGGCTCGCATCGGACGGTAAGGCACCAAATAGGCATCCGCTTTCATACGGACATCCATACTGACAAGTACAGCCGACTCATGCGCATTTCGCTAAAGCAGGAAGATATCCCGGCGGTCCGTGAAGCACTCTACAATATGCCGACTACGGCACAGGTCGATCCTGCCACAGCATATCTTGCATTTAAGGCTGCACTGAAATCGGACGACCAAGAGCTAGCAACGAATAGTCTGAAGACGATAATGAAGAGCACGACAAAAGATGCTGCTTACCTCTATGCCGCTGTTCTTGAAGCGCAGCAGTCCAAAATGAAACTCATGGCACTGGCATCACTCAAAGCTCTCATCGACCAGAAGCCTCCGGGTGTTCAGATGGCCACATTACTACGATGTACCGCTAGACTGCTCATGGCTGAGGCAGACTTGCCAAACCAAGACATCAACGCCATTGGTCAAGAAGTGGTAGCCATTTTCGAAATGGCCGCAAAAGGTATCGACGAAATTCGCAGGCTACCAGAAGACTTACTGCGATCGGAAATGCTCTGGTGGTCAAAGAACGCCTACAACCTCACCCTCCGGTTCTGTCCCTCAGTCCATCCAGAGCTCACCTCTCGCATGATGTCCGTTTGCTTGACATTTCTCGACCATATCCCAAGAGACGCTGGCCTGATGCACGAGATAGAACTCACAAAACGCAAACTTCTCTGCCTCTTCCTCACAACAACCGCAATGATCATCTTGGCCCGATCCGAAACCGGTGACAACAACAACGAAGAATACACCCTCCAAAACTACCTCAAAGCCCTCTCCAACATTCAGAACTTCAAGGCCTGCGCCAGCAGCCTCTCCACCGAAGACCAAGACTCTACCACCAACGCCCATACCTTCTCAATGCTAAAATACGAACTCGAATGCATCCTCAAACTCCACCGCTGGGACGACCTGCCCTCCGCCTTGCAATCCTGCATCGACTTTCCAAATCCTAGTGGACGTTGGGATACTCTCGCCGATCTCATAATAATCCTACATCCACAACTCGACGACTCCAACCCTACCTCCTCCAATTTGCTCATCACTTTGCTGCAAAAGATCATAAACGACACCTGGAAGAACCAAGAAAAAGACATTCGAAAAGTCTCCCGCTGGCTAAGATTTACATTTTCCCTCACAATCAATCAATCCGATGGCGACGACGGCTTCGCGCTCAAACTCCTTTCTCAGGCTTCGGTCATGGCAGAGAAAGGCTCGAGGGGAAAACAAGATCCTTATCCGGATGCGGAATTGAGATGGTTGGCCAGTATGGGGTTTAATCATGCTATTGATTTCCTCATGAGTAGCGGCGGAGGCGTGGGTGAGAAGGCTTTGGATGTGGCGGAGAAATGGATGGATACGGCTTTGGAAGTCGCGAGGTGGGTTGATGATGAAGGACAGCTGCATAAAGTATTGCATGATTCGAGGGAAGAGGTTAGGGAGAAGGTGAAGAGGATGAGGTAGTTAATAGTGAGAGGGAAGGAAGAAAGGGAGGACGAGATGTGAGATGACGAGAGAAAGGAAGGGAGGATTTGCTGTAATGTGAAGTGATTGGAATCTGGCTTATAAAGGCATGTATTTAGTGCGCGTGAGACGGATGGACATCGCAAATTCGAATTCGGTCTCAAGGCCTTGCTACGCTATGGGTATCTCGAAAACAGATTTCTTCGTCTTCAACTATACAAAACCCCTTTTCTACCCTGCAAGAATGCGAGGCGTATTCAAAGCCTGACTTATAACCTCCTCACGCCGATGTTTCCACTCAGCCCACTCCTCATGCCTACTCTCAATCTTCCATCGACTATGCTCCTTAGCAGGTCTCCAGGCAAGCTTATTCTGTGGCATCTTCGAAAGATCAATACTGGGCGGTCTAGTCGCAAGTTTGAGCATATCTTCGAAGACCTTCTCGCCTTCTCGATGCGACAATCGAGATCGCGACTTGGGTTTAGATGTGCTCATCGGCGCGTGGAGCCAGTCCAAGGATGAAATGATTGCTTGTGGAGAGTCTGGCGCAGGGAGGCGGAGACGGATATTCTCGCTCTTGAGGTGCCGTACGGCACCTTCTAGACCAGCGATCTTGTACTCTTGCCGTTTCATCATGAGTCTGGTGTTGTCACCCATGGCATTGCCGTCAACGTCCTTGAGGGCACCGCCCTTCCTGCGCTCCTCAGATAGTCGGGACATTTCCTCACGCACGCGTTCAATCTCGGATTGCGCGTCATGTTGGGCGCGCATGAGCTCTGCTTTGGCCTTGCTCTCGGCAGTCTTTGCGTCACGAACATCACGTTCAAGCTCGGCGATCTTGGCTGAACGCTTGCTTGCCTCTTTCAATCGCGCTTCGAATGTTTCAGTCTTGATTGCTTCGACATTCAACTCCGTTTCCTTTTGCTTGATGATGCTGTCACGATCGCGGATGGCTTCCTGAGCGCGGGCCAGCTCGGCTTCCATGTCCATGTTGGACTCTTTATGCCGCCTGATCTCATCTGCACGGGCGATCCAGGGCGCAGGCGCTCGCTCGAACTCTACAGTGTTGTCCAAGTCGGTCGGCAGAGCTGACAGATCGCTCAGCAGCATGGTTAGATCACGCAAGCGGCTGTTGAGAGTCGCATATGGTCCAGCTTCGGGCCCAGCAGAAAATAAGTTTGTCGCGCAGCGAGCGAGGACTGCGGAGACCTCAGAGGGCGAGAAAGGGTCCACTCGTCCCTCTTCACTGAACAGAATCTGCAGCTCTGTGCCACTCTTGCAAGCATAAGCCGCAATCGATGCAGCCACTGACTCTGCATCATCAAAGCTTTCTGTCATGGACTGCTCTAAAGTCAAGTGACGTGCCTGAAGCTCGACGAGCGCTCGGTGGGTCTTGCCCGAGATTACCTTAGCGTTGCGAGCCTGCTCTATGATCGATTTGATTCTATTGACGATGAGGGCGGAATCAGAGACATTTTCGTCGTCATACTCGTCATCTTCGGACGAGCTTGGCAATTTCGCCTCATACATGCCCTTGACGACTGTCAATGCTGAGGTAGCACTGTCCAAGTGGCTCTGCAAGAGCGCAGTCTTCATTGTGAGGCTGTCGGAATGGTCTGCCAAGCTGTCGTTCAGGTGAAGGCTGGATAGGTGCGTCATGACCTCGATCGATCGGCCAAGGCGAGTCGCCATCTCGCTCTCCTTGAGATCATCTCGGCGTAGTGCGTCCACGAAGTCATTCAGTGTGCGCTCCACAACTTCCAATTCGTACAAGGCACCTCCATACTTGGCAAAGGCTTCCACAGTACAGCTGCTGACAGAATTGACCAATCGGTCGGCCATGCCGGCAACCCACGTCAGCTTATCAAGAGCGTCGCAAGCCGCAAAGACTTCCTCATCCTGTCCACGTGTGCCGTAGGACGCAATGCGCTCCTTGACGAAGCTTTGCACGAGGTTGGCCTTGAAAGCAATGCGTTTGAATCGCAGTAACGCCAAGACACTGTCGCGCTCGGCCTGGAAGGCGTCCGGCAAGAATAATCGCACGATGGCCAGATGTTCTGATGCCTGTTCAGCATCGAGTCGGCGCAGCTCGAGATCGATGGTCTTGACTTGTGTCTTTGCAGCGCTATCTTGCAGCTTCACATTTAGTTCTTGCATGGCGCGGGATCTGCTCGACAATTCCGCAGCCTCACTCTCTGAAATTTGCTTGCTGGCCTGTAGATCTTGAAGATGGTCCTTCATTTCCTGGACGAGGGTTCGGAAGCGACTGATGTTGTAATCGGCCTGATCCAATTGCGCCTGCAGCTCTTTGGCAGTACGCTCGCGATCAAGCAGCAAAGTGTCCTTAAAGTCGATTTCTTCTTGGAGCTGCTTCTCTGCTTCGATGTGGTTGATCTCAAGTTCGTCATTAATCTCGCGCAGGTTTTCGAGGTCTTCGATAACGCCATGGAGTTCGGTAATCTTGTCCTTCAAATTATGATTCTGTTCAGTGAGCTCTTCGATCATGTCTTCAGCACCAAGAGCGACTTCAAGCTGCTGCTTGAGGTCCGATTCGTTGGCTTCGGTGCGTAGCAACTTCTCCCTAGTCTCCTCATATTGACTCTTGATGCTGTCCAGCTCTTTAGACTGAGCTTCCAGTTCTTGAATCTCCTCCTTCAGCTCAGTCTCCCGGTCACTTGCCAAGTCTCGCAATTGCAGAAGAGCCTCCTTTAGCCGCTCGTTCGTCCTTTCCAATTGAAGCCAACCAGCGCTGGTCTTCTCTTCAGGGCTCATATCTCGGCCTAACTCGCTGTTCTCGTCCCTCAACACTTCAAGTTCTAGCGACATCTCCTCATTTCTAGCTCGAACAGCATCAAGATCGGCCTTGTACCCTTCAGCGGTCTCCTCAGCAAGCTCACGATCAAGCAGCATGCTTTCCAGTTCTGCTTCATGTTCGGCCTGCATCTGCTCCACACTGGAAATTCGCATCTCATATTCAGCAATCTCCTTCTTCATCTTCTGATTCTCCTCCTGCACAGGTCGGTATTTGTTCTGTAATTTCTCAATGATGGACCGAGCACTGTCCCTCTCTTGCTGGGCTTTCTCCAGCTCTAACTTCAATTCACGATTCTCTGTGCCTTTGCGCTCTAGCTGTCGCACCTTCGCCTCGAGCTCTTCGATTTGGCGGTTAGTTTGAGCAGTGCTGCGTATGGTGCGCTGTGAGTGTATCGAAGCTGCGCCGGGTGAGGATGGCCTTCTTGCGCGAGTGGTGCGCTCGGCAGGTTCAGGTGGGATGGGAGGTGGTGCTGGAGGGGCGAAGCTTGTAATCGTGTTGTCTGCATCCTCTTCACCTGTTTCGGTTCCAGGGCGAGATGAAGTGATGCTTTCCCTGGTCGAGGCGGCCTCGCTTGCGGAGTCATTGGTGGATTCGTCAGTGGTGGAGCTCAGCCGATCTTTGGCAGTTGCGCTCGCTCTCGCAGCTGGAGGGAGTCGTGAAGCCGCAGCAGTGCCGACTGCTGGTCGCGAGAGGCCAGACCTGGTAGAGGTAGTGGATGCTGTCGTGCGGGACGCTGGCGCAGAGGGAAGTGTTGATGTTCTTCGTGCCGCGGTCGACGTGGCCTGTGCAAGACTCGATCTCGGCTTCGCAGCTGTTGTCGTGGTAGGCCTCCTTCCTGCAACGGGAGGAGTATTTGTCCGGGAGATGGATGCGCTGGATGTGCCATTGGTGCCGAGCTGTTTCGTAGGCGATTTGACGGGCGATCGAATGCCACTTGCCATACGCGGTGCCGGAGTCGGACTGTCTGATATCGTGCTAGCCCGTTTGCCTGGACCCGCACCCGCACCCGCACCAGCTTGAGTAAGAGTCTGCCTTCTCGTTCCGTTCACCGCCGCCGCCGTCGCCGTCCCCGCCGTATGCACACTGCTTGGCCGTCCCTTGACGGGAGCTCCATTGCCTGCAGGCTTCGCTTTCGGCTTTGCTTCTTCCACTATGCGGCTGATACCAGACGGACGACAGAAGATGCCGTGCTTTGGAGGGCAGTCGAAGTATCTCTGCCCCTGGACCGATCCATCATTCTTGCCCGATGCATCTCCCAGCTCCACTCCCACCCATTCACCAGTCTGAAACTGTGTAGTGCCAACAAAGCGAACAGTTCCGCTCCGGCTGTCGTTCAGCTCGACCTTTTGTCCAACCGCCAAGCTTATATTGCTCATGATGGCCGAGGTGCTGCTGCTCGTGTTCCGCGCGCACTTTGAGCATGAGTCCTTGCGCTATTCATAATTTGCGATCAGGTGTCCAGTCGTGGAGCAAACTATGTGCTTGTGAAGGTTGACTTCATGCTGTTTGTGTACAGTGGTGTTTCCCGGCTTGCTATCAGCATTCTGAAACTCATCGACTTCGAGGGAGTGACGCGACGCGGCAAGTCTTGGCGCTTCACTTTCCTGCCGACATTCTACCGCCTCGACTCCATCTATTTCATCACGTCACACACACCACAGTAGCGATTTACATTCGTGCACACGGAAGCCACGCATACCTGTCAGGATCTCTTTTGTGATTGCCTTATGGAAATGTGAGGGAAGGACAGGATTTGTCTATTGCGCAAGGAGTAGACATGGAGTTGGAAGCTAGTGGAGACCAAGGCTTGCTGCTGCATACTGCTGTTATGGAGGGGCCGACGAAGTGAAGAATCGGCGGGCGGCGAATACAACTAGAAACTGTGCATAGTTCGTGGATCAGCTGCATCATATGAACGACCGCTGAGATCCTCATATGCTTCCCAGCTCTGCATCGCCCTCTGGTCAATCTAACCCCCTCAGAATCCCACTAACAACCCCAAATACCACCACAGAGACGAATACAGTGATCAATGCAACCATCTCGAATCTCGTACATCCTCTGGTCCCCTCTCTCTGAGATTCGATCGTCGTACTTGAGGATATAGGCGTAAGTCTTGGAAATCCATAGAGCCAGGCTCTGATCTGTCCTGGATGATTCTGACATGATCCTTCGTAGACCGTTGTGGGTAAATAGGATTGTCGATTGTTATTGTTGACGCTGCCATATGCAGGTGGTGCAGATTCTTGATAGTAGCTTGGTGGAGGAGCGGGTGGAGGTGGCATCCAGAGATGAAGATATGCTGCTGCGGCTGGTCTTCTTGGAAGCTCGTCGTATTCTGCCGTGGACATCTTGTTGGATGGACGGTGCGGAGTGATGAGAAGGTTTTGCAGATACATATCACACTTGATCTTACTGGGATGTCCTTTGTCTTTCGTGTCGCATGAGCAACATTGTACTACCGGAGTCGGCCGCTATCCGGTGTCATCTGTCAAGTAGCGGAAGGATGCATTTCATGTTCACGATGGTCGTCTAGGAAAGGGCGGAGGTTCGTCCCATCCGATGGGACCTGTCGTTTCAGAGTTATCGATCGTAGTGCTGGTACCTGCTTGAGGAACCGGCTTCCTCGAGACCGATGCAGGTCGTTCTGGTAGCGTTGTCGTCTGCTTCGCGGAGCTAGTGGCAGGCTCTTTGCCCTTCGATCGCCACTGAGCTGTAGCTTTCTCGTACGCTGCTGAGACACTAATGCCAGCACTGACCATCTTCGACTGGGCCCAGCCGATATAGCTCTGCTCATTCTTCTTCTCAACCTCTTGCGCCATCTTTTGCACATCTTCGTCCGAGACATGATCTGCGCTTTTCTGCTCACGCTCATTTGCGGCACGCTCTTTCTCTTCTTTCTCGTCTTGGTGCTTGAGAGCCTTTTCTTCCTCCGCGACACCCTCTAAGTCGAGATCCTCGAAGCCGATTTGTTTCAGGATCGGACCTGTGAGGAATCTGTACCTGGTATGTCCCTCGACCAGACTACTGACGTCCACATTCTCAACACCTTTGACATTTTCGACAGCTTGAAGACCTGCGATGCCAAGAGCAATGCTGTGGCTGCGGTACAGATAGCCAAGAATGTAGTCGTTCTTGCTGTAGACGTTCACGACTCGGCCGGTCACAACGCTTCGAATCATACGCCAGTCCGCGGCCGTCGAGCGCGCTGGTGTGCCTATCATCACAGCGTTTTCGATCAGGCCGAACGCCTTGCGCTCAGCAAGCTTCTTTAGGCAAGCAAAGATGACCTTCCCACCCAAACTGTAGCCTACGAGTGTGACAGGCCGTTCACCTTGGACTTTGTTGATGAGTGCATCTGCCAGAACCTCGCCAGCCTTGTGAGCTCGGTAGTTTGCTACCGAGAAAGGGTTGTCGATAACTTCCGATACTTGCGCCAAAGCCAGCGGCCAGAGACCAGCAGAAAGAGCACTAAAGACGGTACGCTTGATGATCTCTTTCTTTGCAATCGACCAAGCCGCAGAGACCACCAGGGTAGTGATAGCGTTGCCGAGATTCATCAATGCTTCCAGTTCCCAGTGGAGGGCAAAGGTCTCAAGCGAAGCATTGACGATTTTCCAAGGCTTCACGACCTCTTCCTGATTCGTAAGCCAGCCACTGATACCAATACCGACACGAAGGCGGCGAAATTCCTTCTCGATCTTCCTTGGCTTGTGGTGAGAGCGCACTGGTTCAAAGCCAAAGTCTTCCACCTCGCGTGCATAATGATCCATAGTCTTTCCGGCCATTGCGCCACCATACGCGCCGAACAAGCCCCCAATAAGGACTGAGCTGCCCGCAAGTGCTCCAAGATAGCCTGCTGCGGCCGTGCCAGCTAGTCCAAGACCACCCATGACTGTACCTAGCCCAGCAGCTAGAAGTGGTGCAGCAAGACCACCGGTCACGCCGATGAGGACTGCACCTCCCACAGTAGCGAGACCTACTTTCCACTTCCGGCTGTTCTTGTTCTCCTCTGCTTTCTTCTTCGTTTCCTCGTCCGCGCTCATGTTCTCTGCAGCAGCCAACAAGGCTCGTGCTGTCTTGCTTTCGTCTTGACCAAGAACATCCGGTGGGAGATCAAGGCTGGTCGAAATGCGTAACAGTAGCGTTCTGGATTCGGCGTGGTAGTGCTCCAAGCTGAGAAGTAGAAGCAGAAGCGAGTGCATGATAAGTGCTCGCTGATCTTCGGGCAGCTTTCTCAGAGGATTTTCAATAGGCGGATACTGTGCTCGCATTGCTTCATGGACGCCCTTATCGTATTTTGGTGCGCCCGAGAACTTCATCGGTGGTGAAGCAGATCGCTTGGCCTCCTCTTCCTTCGACTTGGGCGCATGTTGCTCTCGCTGCTCTTCTTCCTGTTCCGAGTTCAAGACTTCACCCACTCGTTGTATCACATTTGAGCGCCATTCGTCCCAATGATCGATGGCAGCCTTCTTGAGCCCCTGCATTTGCTCTTGGCTGAGCTCTTTCTCACGCTGCGCATGCTCCTTTCGCTGCTTCTCTGCCTTCTTCTTGGCCTCTGCATCTTTAGCTGTTGATGCTCCAGCCCCACCCTCAGACTTCTGCGCTTTCTCGCCTTCCAGCTTAGGAACAATCAGATCGGTTTTGGTACCCGTTTCGTTCGCGTCGAATGCATCTTCAATGACCTTTTGCATTGCTTCTGCGCAGTCCGCAATCAGGATAGTAAGCGCCATGCGGTCCTCTGGTGACCGCAGAATAGTCGTGAGGGACTCGCCCTCTTCCGCTTCGCTTTCATTTTGCTGCCCTGTTATGTTCTTGTTGAATGCTGCTCGTGCTTTGGACAGCATTTTGCAGTTGCTCGGCCTGCTGTGGCCTGCTGGTCAAGATGGTAGAAGGAAGACAGCTACAGACGACCTACCTGGTGTCTGTTGTCTTTGCTAAGACGAGACGGCGCACGCAGACAGCATTCTCCCCGGCGACTGAAAGGCGAGTCGCCGGTTGTATGACGTGAGGGATGTGCACGAAGCCAGGTCGAGAGTTTAGAGGCTGAAGTTTGTTGGCTGAGGGCTCGGCTCGCTTGCAAGGATCACTTCCCGCAGCACAGCACAAGCACCAACAAGGGGAATGTCAAATCACGACAATAAGCTTTTCCTTCTGCATGTGAAGCCTTCAACAGATTCGATGCTGGCGTCAAAGTGTCTGATGTCCTCCGCAACCGCTTCGCAATGCCGTCCTCGTTAGACTCGCCTTTGACCCAGCAAGCGAGGCCAGATGTCTTCGAGCCAAAGGTGGTTGGCTTATATCGACGCCTGTTCAGAGTATGCCCAGGAATTCCACTGGACTAGCCACTCCCCTATTCGTGCTGATCTTGGAAGCAGGAGATAGATGATGATGATGAGAAAGATGGAGCATTCTGGACAACGCTCTTTCTTCTCAAGCCCGATACGTCAGCCTTGCGAGAGATTCTCGAGAACACAGACGCCGAGTTCCTGATACACACGCAAGTATGGCTCCACCTAGAAATACTGAATGAAAGGAAATGGATCTAACGCGAAGTCAGCACCAATCACAGCAACTATTACTTCATGCTCTCGCCAAGGTCAAGGATGCGGAAGGGCCAGCCGACGAAAATGCACTCGATGTAAGCTCTTCTATACCTAGAGCGCTCGACCACCAACTCATACTCATATTAGACTTTGGCAGTCTACTTCGCGATTGTCCTATCCAAGAAGTTCATGAATCCAAGCTCAGACGTCATCGAAGTGCTGGCTGGTCTAGACAACGTCGATACTGTGTTCTTCGATCTTGTCGCCACTTTAGACTTGGCCATCAAAGATGGCAGGAGCAGTGAGTCCAATTGATATTTTCAGTTAGGGATGCGCACTGACAGACCTAGCTGAGGTTCGACAAAAAGCAGTTCGCACGGCGATCGCCATCGTGGCTGGCGGATACCATACAGCGCTGGTTTCCTACTTCGTGCATCGAGACTTCTTTCCAGCGCTGATGAAGCTGGTACATCAACTCGATAATCCATTGCAAGCGTCCGAACCCTTTCTATTGACGGGACTTCTCGCAAACTACAACAAATTCGAGCAGCCGAATCAGTACCGCGTACGTTTCGCGGACTTTGTCAATGAGGAGACGATGACCAGAGTCGTACAAAGCGTCGCATGGACGACGAGTGTACTGCGAGAACGGTACATTGCTATCTTAGACGACACCCCTGTAGGTTGGAGTCTAGGCACTCCACTGTCTTACATTGGTCTTGGTGCTCTTGCAGGGGTGAAGAGGCCAGCAGCTCCAGTGCTCACAGAAGAGCAGCAGAAAGAAGTGTTTTCAGAGCAGTAAGCATCTTTGCATCCCACAAGGGCCCTCATTATTGACTTTGACGCAGACCTGGTGGCGAAGCGGCCATCCTCCTCACTCTTTACGACTTTGCTTTAGCGAACAAGCTGTTCTGCCATCATCTCGTCAGCATCCCAGCTTCCGAGAAGAACCAGGCGCCTCCTTTCAGCAGCCTCCTTTCCTTCTCATCCTACCTATACCAACATGCATATCGGAGCATGAGAGCTTCAGCATACGCCTATCTCACCTTGCTTATTCTCCTTATCCTGGTCGAGGAGCCAACTCTTGCCAAGCTTTTGTGCGAGACATCAGCACCCGTACGCCTATGTCGACAGAGGCCACCACAATTACCATTGCCTAAAGGAGAGCGACCGTATATCGCAGCAATCATCGACCTGATCGTGGACGGTATCAACCATAACCTCCGCAAGCGTCTGGACACCAATTTCTATAAGCAGAGCATCAATGTCCTCTCACGAATCATCTCTCATCTCGCGAAATGCCGCACGAAACTCACATACCATTGGTCTGAGCTCTGGCGCTCTCTTCTCTCTTTCGTTCGCTTCCTGACAACCTACGCCGACGATCTCCGCAACCTATCAGGCATCATGGAACTCGTTGAATCCTTGACTGACCTTCTCACTACGGCAATGTCCAACGGCGAAGCATTCCTACCCGACTCAGCAGCATACGATGACTTATTCTACAAGCTCGTCGAGTCTGGCGAAGCTTTGATCAAATTCCGAGACTTGTATCGCTTAGCCAAACCGGACGAAAATAAACCTATCAACACTCTCATTGGAGTAAGCAAGCATTATCAGGAACTCATTGAAAGCCATAAGAACAAGAGTACCCATCTTACACCTCGAGAAGTCCAGAAAATCATTAAAGAAGGCTACGAAACCCTTTCCATCGAAACGAGAGAAGGACTGGAACAGGCAAGTCAAGTGGAAAGATACCGAGAGGTCGACCACAAAGTCGAATTGAAGAGAATCGCGAGAGTTACGGTTTTGGATGCGGCTGGTCTAGTCTCTTAAATCTATCATTTGTCCAGCGAGAGCACCAATGTACTTCTCCCATTACGATGCCGAAGTCCCAGTAAACTTCTCCAAAGCCTCAATAACAATCGCATCCGCCCATTTGACACATTCCGTCATATTGTGGCGTGCTGATTCAGGCATAGCTCTGATTTTTAACCTCTGTAACGTCGCTTGATCGAATTTCCCGGCCTCAACATCTTCATTCTCGAACAGAAATTTATGGTCTTTGACATAATTTGGCCAGACTACATCGTCGACCTGCGAGTACCGAGCGTTAGCCGAGCGTCAGCGAGGAACCGCTCGAAACAATCCCTTCAAAGTTATAGGGGACGATACTTGACTTACATAACCCTCTGGATCTTCCCAAAACCCTTCCAATGTAACATAACCTTTTCGATTTTCTCTTCGTTGTTTCGCAGTCGAGTAATCCGTATGTAGGAACAATTTCACATCGAAAAGCTCGCGAATCGTAGACATTTCCTCCGAGAACAGAAGAAATCCATCGATTATTGCTATTGGCGGGGCGTCGGCGAAGTACCTACGTAAAGTGAGCGAACAGTCGTGGTTTTGGGAAGAATGTTGGGAGCGCACCATTTTCCAGCATTCCACTCCAAATCCTTAATGACAGATCGATCCACATCGACTTCTCCAACAGAGTTTTTGTCCTCTATGGAAACAAAATCTGGTGGGATTTGGCCGTGTTGACGGATGTATTGTAGTGTGGATGTGAGAGCTGGGAGGTTTATGGACTGGAGACAATCCCAGTCTTGGATGCCTTTCTAAAACAATGTTAGCAAAGATGATGTGGGACTTGGGCTGGAAGAGAAGTAGAAGGGAGATGCGATGAGTGGCTTGATACTCACTTCGTTGACTGGGATTTCTGCATCGGTTTTGTAGAAATCGTCTTCGTGGAGGATGAACGATCTGGGAAAGATGTCGCGGAGGAGGCGTGCGAGAGTTGTTTTTCCTGAGGATGAGACTCCGGATATGCCTATTATTATGGCTTTGGAGTCTCGGTCCGAAGGCATAGTGCAAGCGGTCGTCTCGGGTTCGGATGTGTTCAATTTCGATGGCAAAAATGAGGTGCTTGCTAAATCTGATTCGTTCTGATCAAAAGACCCGGATCTCACAGCCGCCCGTTCTGTGCCGATATTTCAGATTGATGTCTTATTTGGTTGAGTCGTGGCGAGGCAAGTGAAGTGTTTCGCCTATGATTTGAGCGGCAGCCACGCACAGACCACGTTCAAATCGCGCTTGCCCTGGAAGAAAGCTTCCTCCTTCCGACCAACTTCTGCCATACACCAGACACACACCTTCTCTCCCATCCAACCTCGCCCATCCACAACACAATCACCATCACTACCCGGCATTCGAACGCGCACATCTTGGGGTCCAATTACCATTACCACGATCGCGCGCGAGCATGTCGGCACCCGACATCTCAAGCATTCTGGCTGCGCTGGGTATGTCTCATTTGTGAGCACAATGCGCGTGCCAGTATTGCGACTGACATCCATCCCAGCACAACAGCAGCAGCCAGGCGGCGCCCCTCAGCCGTCCGCGACACCGCAACAACAGCAACCAACGCCGGTACAGCAGCTGCCACCTGGATATCCGCCGCCAGGGGTTATGCCGCAGCAACCACCGAGCGCGCCACCCCAGCAAGCGAGCTACCTCCCACCGCCTTCGAATACTGGCAGTCTTGACCTGAGTGGCATCAAGCCTGTTAGCAGCGGCTCGGTCAGCATCGCAGACGCGATTGCCAAAGCGCGTGGCATTGCCGAGAACCGTGGCATTCAAGGTTATGATCCACGACAGCAGTCAGGTATGTACAACAAAGGCTGAATATGCCACAATGCCTAACATTACAAAGCCACACCACGTGAAGATCCTCGTCTGGCTGGACGACGTGGACCGCCTCCAATGGATTCACGCTCTCGATCACGTTCTCCTCCTCGCCGCGATGCTTACGGCGGCAATCCATACCGGGATGAACGACGCGAAGATCCACGACGAGGAAGCTACCGACGCTCGCCATCGCAGGATCGCGGGTATGGCGGCGGACGAAGAGAGCAACCCATGAGCAATCGCAACAACAACGAAGGCGAGACCGAGACCATCCGCGTCAAGTCTGGTCTGGTCGGACTCATCATTGGACGCAACGGCGAGAACTTGCGCAAAGTGGAGTCAGAGACGGGCGCCCGTGTGCAATTCATTCAAGCCAAGGACTCGCATGTGGCGGAGAGACAATGCACGATTTCTGGATCTACCCGCTCGAGAGAAGCTGCCAAAGCCGCCATTTTCCAGATCATCGAGGACAACGGCGGCACCCCTGCTGCTCAGGATAAGGGCGCATACACTCCTGGAATGCCAGGTAGAGCCAAGGTCAACCTTCCAGCACTCCGCGAAGGTGAAGCTAGCACGCAAATCATGGTGCCTGACAAGACAGTCGGTTTGATTATTGGACGAGGCGGCGAAACCATCAAGGACCTTCAAGAGCGATCAGGATGCCACGTGAACATCGTCGGCGAAAACAAGAGCGTCAACGGCCTGCGACCTGTCAATCTGATTGGCAGCGAACGCGCCACAGCTGTCGCAAAAGAACTAATTCTCGAGATTGTAGAGTCTGACAGCCGCGGACAGTCCGGCGGTGGTGGCGGGGGAGCGAATGCCACTGCCAGCATGCGCGATCGTGGCTATGACAACCACCATGGCCAAGGCAACAACGCCAGAAATGGTGGTGGAGGCGGCGGCCGTGGAGGTGATATTATCGAAAAGACTATACGTGTGCCCTCGGAAGCCGTGGGCATGATCATTGGCAAAGGTGGTGAGACGATCAAGGACATGCAGCGCACCAGCGGCTGCAAGATCAACGTCAACCAACCCAAGCCACCGGATGTGACTCGTGCTATCGACCTCGCAGGATCCGCTCGTGCCATGGAAGAGGCAGAGCGTATCATCTGGGAGAAGGTCGAGACCGTACGCCAACGTGATGCTGCCGCAGGACGTGGCGGACATGGTGGCGGTGGTGGTGGTGGCGGTGGCCATGACCGTGGAGCATCGCAGTATGATGCATACTCACAGCAGTCAGCAGCGCCTCCTCCAGTGCCAGGTTACGGACAGTATATGGGTGCAGCCGCACCGCAGGTACCGCCGCAGATGCCTGCTTTCCAAATGCCCACGCAACAGCCGGCGCAACAGCAAGCGTCGAATGGTCAGCAACCGCAAGGCCAGAGTAATGACGCGTATGCGCAGTGGTATGCGCAATGGTATGCCCAAATGGCCGGCGGTGGCGCTCCCGGAACGCAGTAAGCCATTGAGCTCAGTGCTGAACACATCTGAACATGCCGTGAGGGTGACATACATCGATGACTGCTGTGGTGCTCGGTGCTCGCTCTGGAGCATTTCGCGACCCTTCCTCCTGGCTGGTGAATCTCCTTCTGTCGATGATACCCGCGTTTGGTTACGCTCTCGATTGTCTGTCTGTCCATGACTGCGACATTGACCTTGGTCTCGTTGGTCTCAGATTGGGCAGATGACGCGCATGTTCTCATCCTCTACTACTCTGCTCTACGTGGTGTTCTCGACTGCTATCCTGATACCGGTGACATGAGTATCGACTGCACTACTGAAAAAACAATGGTCTGCGGCACTAAGACTTGATATCATACGTTCTGCAACGGCGTGTCTGTGGTCTGAGGTCAAGCTGTGAAGCTTCCAAGCTGGTGAAACGAGCGACAGCTACCGCCTGCCTACCGGCATAGCTGTCTGTTTTGCTTCGATCTGCACGACGCACTACTAGGGTCAAGCTCCAGACTGGCAATGGTCAAGGCACTCGCATAATTATAGGCGCAAGCTCACATTGGTGCTTTGCGACGCCTTCTATTACGTTACGGCGTTCCAAGATGGGAACTAATTGGTGGAAGGAGGCTATCTTGTTTTCTCTCTGCCGAAATGCATTGCCGGGAGCGAAGGACGAGCAGGCTGCTCCATGAACTAGTAGCCAACAAGTTCTACTGTACTATACTATACGAAAGCATCCAAAAAGACTTCCAAACCCATTTCCCAATCTGCCACACGACCGTTCTGCTACCTCCATACTTGCATTGCGGTGATCAGGGAACTCATACACTCTGGAAAGACACCTCTCAGCGGCGCTTCTACCCTTGCTTACTTGTTCCACATCTCAAGACCCTCCTGACCAATCTTGAGAACGTCCCAGGTCTGTCCACTCTTCTTCTTCTTCTCCTTCCAGCTCCTCGCCTCTACGCTCTACCTCCTCAGTCCTCTCCTTCCCCACCACCACCGTCTCCAATCTCCCATCCAAGTCCTCCTCGCCTACAGATTCGTATGCGAATTCTTGCTCACCCCCAGTAGTCTTCTTCTTCTGCTCCTGATAAGGTGAACCCACAATCGAATGCACACGTCTCGACTCACTACTCCTCGACCCCTCGCTTTGCAACGGCTCGTATTGCCATTTTTTCTTCTTTGGTGGCGTCTTCACCATGTTGGAAACTTCGAGTTCGCGATCCAGTTCGAGTCGGGCTTTGGTGGCGGTTTCGAGACATTGGAGGGAGGCGCGATCTGAGAGGCGCGAGAGGTAGGCGGTTCGTGCTGCGCGTTGCATTTCTTGGATTTCGGGTGATAGGGCGTGTTGGGAGATGTCTTGAAGGATTTTGTCGAGGTGGGCGTCGTGTGGATGTGTGGGAGCCGGGTGAGGTTCGCAGTTGCAGCGACGGGTTGGTACGTTTGGGGTCCGTCTGGAGATAGTGAATAGGTTGATCGAAAAGGAGAAGCGGAAGTAGTTCGATGTCTGGCCGTAGGAGGCCGCGCCCTGTTGTTGGCCGGGGGTCATGTTTGATATTGCTTGGTTTTCGGTATTGTTGACGAGAAGGAGGTAAGTTGTTGGATCTTGTAGAAATGAAGCCATGTTTGCAAAAGTGAATGCATTTGCGATGCGGCCTAGCCGTTGAGCTGGACTGATTGTGCAGCTTCACTCAGGTAATCTTCAGGCGAGCCAAAGTTTGTGGGCCATGCGCGTCCGGATCTAGTCACGCAAGAGCATACGATTGAATTCGAGCCAGTAAGGTGACCTATTGCGGGTCCCGTGTACTCGATGTCTATCTCAGAGCCATAAGCATGCTGATAGGAACTAGTAGAAGTTGTGATGTCCCCTTGTTCTGTTTTCCGATCACGTTCTCAAGCTTTCTGAATTCTATGATATCCTTTGTTGTTGACCGTGCCTCAGCGCATTACTTGGTTTCAATATATTCATACAATGGGCAAAGCCGCGGAAGTTTCGTTGCCATGCTTCAGCCATTATGCTTCACTCATCGGCTTTCAAGCCACAGAAGTCTGTGCCCAAAACTGTATCGATCCAGAAGAAGAACCGCCAGTACAAGCTCGCTCGTTCCCAATCGAAGGAGCCATCTTCTTTTCGCGGCACGGCGCTGCCGATGACTTCGCTTGCGCCAATGATGGTCGACCAAGAAGCTTTCGCTGGCTTGGCCGCAAAGATCTGCTTTTGTTCTCGCAAGCCTTCCGGGATGGTAGCGCCTTCAATTCTTCGCCCTCTTCGCAGGGTCTGTGATTGACCTCGTGTAGATAATGAGTAAGCTTGAAATCCAGTTGCAGCCGGCGTAGGCGTGCTTGCAGGTTGAGGCAGATCTGGCAGACCGCCACGCCCACCGTTCTGAAGAGTCGAAGAAGTAGCTGGAGAGTCGTCCACCAGAGGTGCATTCCACGGTGGTCGTCCAGGTTGTGTTGCAGTGGCTGATGTTGCAGTTGTTGACGATCCGTTGGGACTGCCATCGGCGCCGGCATGACCTGCCATGAACGTACGCGGCAGCTGTCCTTCAACGTGAACTCCGCCTTGAGTAGCAGGAACCGCCTCATCCACAGTCGGTCCTGCGCCTGTGTAGTATTGAGCAGAAACATTGTAGCCTTTGATGATGTGAGGTTGGCGTGAAATGGCGAGATCTGCGGCTTGACTAGAATCGAAGGTGACCTTGATCCAGTGGGTACCGCCCCGATATGTGTTCTTCTTCCGCATGGCCGCGCGCGACAGGCTCTTTGGCCTACCCAGTGATCTCGTCGTTTCGAATCGTGCTCCAGGTGGTGCTCGTTCGTAGTCTTCAAGGATGTTGCCACCCGACACACGCTCGTAGAAGTCGATAGCTGCCCACTGCATGTTCTCGCCGAAGCCGAATATGATGACCTCTGTCGGCTCGCCATCCTGCGCAACGGCAGCAGGTAGCCTCGAGGCAGACTGTTGTGCGGCTGCAGCATTCGGATCGACTTCGCCCAACGCTTCCCTACCATCTCTTCGAGTGTCTTCCTTCGCATTCACCTTCTTCATTGACCCGAAAATGGCATCTTCGGCAGCAATGTTCTCGGCGCGTATCCTGTCCTCCTCCCGTCGCGGCTCCGCTGTCTTGCTCCTCGACCTCGACGCTCTGCTTCCCGTCCTTCGCATGCTCCTGCCAAACGGACCCCTCTCTAGAGGCTCACGGCGCTCGGAGTCTGGTGCAGATGTGAGGGTGTTGCCGTATTCGTAGGCCCAGGGCAATCGTCGACCAGTGGCATCCACTGCGCGCTCTGCTTCCGGAACGGCATGAACCTGCATACCAGGTCGCTGATTCCGCAGCGCGCCATACATCTTGGGGTGTGGCAATATGGCAGGCTTCGGGGGTGGTTGCTATGCAGCTGTGCAGGTTGTTTATTGGGACAAAGCCAATTGATTAATGCAAGCTGTATGCAATAGTACTCCGTAGATGAAGTACATCGACTTTTGGCCAGCAGTGGTGGATTATGTCAAGCCAATTGATGTCACAATTCACTTTCGTTAGTACCTTAGCGCGGGTATAGGGTTAGCCTGAACCGAGTCAAATCAGCTATACTAAATATAGCCGTAACGGTACGGTTTCCATACGCTAAGCGAGTAGATTATACTAACAGTTAATTATGTGAACTATATATCGTCGTAAATAGTATTAAATCGGTTATGTTGTGCTAAATAGTTAGTTTTACGAGCGGTTTATAGCGTAAGCGGTTTAGTTAGGTTTGCGAAGGGTTAGGGCCAATTAGAGCTAGTGCTCGCCGCGGAGGTGTTACATGCCTTCACGATTCTCCCGAGTCTCCTCTATACTATTATACATTTACTTACTACCGCTGTTGCGGTAGGTGTACGCCGCCTCTACGAGGCAGGAGTATACCGCTACCTCTAGGTAGATAGATATAGAGGTAGCGTTCATAGATAGATATGAATTATATATACTTGCACATTAGCTCTTATTTAGTCTAGACGTACTAACTAGTAGTACTATAGGTTCGACCTTCTTCTCGATTAAAATAAGCGATCGATACGCTTTAGACGACCGAGATCTAACCCTCCTACCTATCTACCCGGTTCTACCTAAGGTACCCGGTTCTACCTAACTCCGCCTAGCCTACCCGGGCCCTAGTAAAAGAGCTCGCAACGAAATAAGGCCCTCTAAGAAGAAACTTCCGTATAGATATAACGGTAAAAGCTACTTAGTAGTACTACCTTAGTACCCTATACTACTATATAGCCTCTCGTACCTCGCGAGTACTTTCCCTTTTAGGCGATCGGGTCTATCCGACACCGACCTTACCTCCTACCCGCATTAGTACGCTCCTAGCTTCCCTTAGAGATTAGGACCGAGAGACGGAAACTACTAACCTTAGGACCGAAAGACGGAAATAGCTAACCGTAGAGGTACTCTTTACCCCCGACTAGCCCTAACGCTAACTTCTATACGTTACGTTACGGGTCCGGCCTTACGAGAGGTAGACGATCGTTTACCGTAGCGACGACCCCGGAACTCGACCTATATACCCTTAATTTAGTCTATAGCTTCGCCGAGTTCCTAAAGAACCCGTAGTACCTAAAGTCTATATACTATAAGCGACGGGAGCTACTAACCCGCTTAGTCCGAGTTATCGTTACGTAATTCCCTCCTCTAGCTAAATACGAGCCCGCGGTAGATAGCTAGGTACGCGGTATAAGTACGTTAGGATTCCCCCTAGAGTAGGTAGTTAATAAGTCGGCTATAATAGCTATAGTAAGAATAGTCCTATTACATAATAAGGACTTCCTACCGGTAGAGGAATAGATCCTAATACTATAAGCGTTACTAGTTACCGTAGCTATACTAGCCCTAGAGGAATAAATCTTAACCTTATAAGCCTTACTACCTATTAGGGTAGTACTAGCTCCGGAGGAATAAACTCCTATCCTACGAGCGTCGCTAGCTATAGAGGAGTAGGCCTACGTTCCGCTAGCGTTACTAGCTATCCCGATCCCGCTAATACTAGAGGACCGGCCTACGGAATTAACGGAGACATAGCGCTAAACTATCTAGCTAGCTAGCTTAACGCCTCCTAGGGTAGATATACCGCTCTATCCCTTTCCGGAGTATAATCCTCTCCTAGATTAGCGGGAGTAAGGATAGATAGTTTAGCTAACTAGCCTATAGAAGCTAAGCCTATCGGAACCTTTACGAAGAGGTTTATTACTACCTCCTCTATAGGAATCTCTATAGTAGACGCCTTCTTAGTTAGAAGTACGGCGTACCGAGTTAACCTACTAAGGCATCGCTCGGTTAAATCTTCGCCTAGCGATACCGGTAACGCCTCCTCGGTAATAGTAAATACTACTATAAGTACCTATCCGGAGATAATATACTAATCTTTAGCTATAGTAGCTTCGTAGTACGCGTATATAGTAGTTAAGGAAGCGATATAATAAGGCCCTAACCTAGTACCTCTACGGCGTTAGATAGGTAGGAGTATAGGTAATAGAATCGGCTATAGAGAGCGAGGAAGCTCCTCGTAGCGTATCCGAAATACTCGGTATAGAGGTACGTCGCCTAGTTACTAATCGTCGAAATAATCGATTACTAGTTTAATAAGTATAGAATAAGCGTATAGAAGCCCCGGTAAACGGATAGTAGGAAGAAATACCTATAGTAAGCTAATATACCTTACTAATACCTTCTAGTAATAGCTAGCCTAATTTAGCTAAGGAGCTCGCCTAGCTATAATAGAATCTCGCTAACGATATGAGAAAGGTACTCTATAATTAAGCGGTAGTATACCTAGAGTAGTTAGAAGCCCTAAGGGCGGAGATAGACGATCTCCGCTAAAGTATCCTATCGTTACGACCTACCGGTCGTTATCTAAACCTAGACGCTACGATAGACGTAGCCTTAGACGCGGGTAAGGCGGAGAGACTCGTACGCGTAGGCCTAGTAGAGGTACCTTAACCTCGTCCCCTAGTAGAGGTACCTTAACCTCGTCCCCGCCGACCTCGCTCCTAGGCGTCTAGGCCTCGTAGGGTCCCGGCTTTTCCGAGAGGCGACGACGAAGCCGACGCTAGTAAATACGAGATCGTCGAGAGGGCTACTAACGATCGCCGCCCTACTCGTAGAGATCGTAAGAGGAACGATCGTACTAGGGATTATCGACGAGGAAGACGGTCCCCCTTCTAGCCTAGCGAGTTATCCGGATCGGACGACTCTTATAGCCCTTACGGTAGAAGACGTCGTAGCTATAATTATAATCTATATTATAAATATAGATATAGCTCTAGCCGCTTACCTCGTAATAGTCTATACCGTACTAATAAGTAAGAGCGCTTCGACCCGTCCGATATAGGCTTCTTCTTCCCTTCGGTAATAGACGTAGAATTATAAGGATAGGACGTTTTTACTTAAGGTAATAAAATAGTATACCGGTTAGTATAAATATTCTTAGATATAGCTAGAAACTACGCGATAGTAAATAACGCGGTAACGATACGTACCTAGCTAGCTAAATATTTACGAGGTATAGCTTAAACTTAGTTTATCTCGGAGCTTACTAATAACGACCGCCGTACGATCCGTAGCGGCCGCGGGATAGATCGCTAGGAAAAGGCCCTACGAGATAAGTTTAGTATATCGATCGTAGAGGCCTAGGAGAAGCTTAACGATAAAGCTTTTACTCCGAAGGACGTACGGGCTAGACGCTCTCTATAAGACTTTATAATAAACTACGTACGATACGTTAGAGAAGTAGGACTAGATCTCGATCGGCATAGGCTAGGCCCTCTACTTATATAGGCTTAGCTACGCCTCGCTCTAGAATTCTAGAGGGACGTTTCTAAGCTATCGGACTAAACTACGATCGACTCGTTTACGAGACGAGTATAAGCGAAGTACGAAGCTTAGTATAGGGAATACCTTAAGCGTCGTAAGTATAGCGACCGTAGTAGCCGTAACGAGTATAGCGACTATAATAGCCGTAACGACTATACTAAGCGCCGTAAGTATAACGACCGTAGCGACCGTAACGACCGAGGCTAAGTCGGAACCTAGAATCGCGACTATAATAGTCGTACCTATAGATTATACGACCGCTAGGGGCGATACGGTAAGTAGGAGTACGGGGATACTAATAAATATAAGTAGAATATAACGCTACCCTTCTAAAGCGTAGATTAATATCGCTAAAAGAATAACCGCCTACTAAGAGAGCCCGATTCTCGCCGCGAGAATAATAGGCCTATTAAGATAGAAGGTAAGAGTACGCTAATAGACCGTATAAACGATAACTATAGTAGACGCGACTACGATAACCGCGGTAAGGTAACCGACCGTAGTAGAGCGAGTAGGCGTAGAGAGCGCGATACTCCTCGTAATTTCTACGTCTCCTATAGCCGTACGCGATCGGACGAGCGATACGTATCCCTATCCCCTCCCCGTAGTATAAGTATAGTAAGCCGCTTATTAGATGCCTCTTTAGTACACGCGTATTTTAACGATTAGTTCCGTACGGTAGAAGAGGATATAGTCGACGATAATATCCCGATAGCGTACTTCGGCGATATTAGCGTATTCGAGCTATATTCCCTAGTAACGATCTAAATAAAGTATAACTACTATACGTAGTATTTCTAAAGTAATAATTAGTTATAGGAGTATAAACGCCGTTCTTACCCTAAGTAGCCTTAGCGGAGCTACGAGCATTCTAACCTAAGGAGCCTAGCCGATATCCGTATTATCGAATCTACTACTATACTAAAAATTAAAGGTAGATACGCCTTTTAAGGCTATTATTACCTACGCGCGGTAGTCTAGTTAGAACTAACCGGAAGAGAATATACGGTATACTTAGATACTAGAGCTACGATCTTACTTATCGATAATAAGTTCCTTCGCGACGCTCGCTTAGACATCGAACGTAAGATACGTACGACTCCGTTATATATTAAGGGCCTAAGTAACGCGTAGCCTTCGGTAGAATATGTCGAGCTAGACCTCTAGCTACTAGCGGTATAGAAAGGCTAGCGTGTCCTCGCTTATATAAAGTACGAGGTATATATTATATAGAAGCTCGGTACGAGAATACTAGTAGCTATAGACATTATCGGCCTAGAGGGCATTAAAATCGATATCCCTAGAAAGATAGTAACCCTTACCGCTTACGAGAAGGCCCGTATACTACTACTCGTAGGTAGAAAGGACGATATAAAATTCCGTATAGTAGTATATAGTAACGATTAGCTAGTTACCCTAGCGCCGTAAATAGTTATAGCGGTATAGGCCTACTTCGGAAATACGCTTCTAAAGGATAGGGACTTCGCTTTTACCCCGGATAAGTAGCCGATCTCGCTAGATGTACGAGTCTATTCTATAGTACTCGATGCCTAGTCCGACTTCGTACTTATTCGTAATAACGGTAATACGCCGTATGTACTTAGCCCGAGTACGAGGTTAGGCTAAGTACGAGAGTATAAATTTAAGGGATCCTACTATATTAATCCCGAGTAATACGGCTAAGCTACTCTACCGCCCCCCGATCTACTAGACTCCTATAAGGAGACTAAGCTATTTAACGGTATTATAGTCTACGGCTATCTAGTATAGGTAGCCCGTATCGAGGTACTTATACGTAAGTATAAGCGACTATAGGTCGATAAAGGTACTACCGTTAAGATCCCGCTAGAAGACGCTATACGTATACATATAAAGCCTAGGTACGAAGATACGAAGCTACCTACGATTACCTACCTTCTTAGCGGTCCCGACGAGGAAGTAGTCGATAAGACCTTCGATCTATTATACGCCTAGTATAAGATGTCCTTTACTATAAGGCTTACTTAGTTTACGTTCCCTATATTTGTCGTCTAGAGGAACGTCGTTATCGACGGTAAACTAGTACGAAAAGGCCGGGCTATTATCGACGTACGAGGCCTAAATAAAATCGTTATTAAAGACTCGTACCTATTACCGCGATAGGAAGATATTATTAGAGCCCTAAAAGGCTATACCTATATTACTATAGTCGACGTAGTTATATTCTTCTACTAATAGGCCGTCGCTCTATAGGACTATTATAAATTCGCTATTAATAGCTATAGGGGTTAGGAGTAGATGTATATAGCGATTATAGGCTACGCTAATAGTATTTAACACGTATAGCGTTAGCTCGATAAAATCCTTAAGCCGTATAGGTACTACTACTATACCTATATTAACGATATCGTAATCTTCTTACGTACGTTTAAAGAGTATATAATATACCTAGAAGTAGTATTCGCGCTACTAGATTCCTATAATATTAGTATCGCTCCGTATAAGTCCTTCTTAGCTTATCCTTCGACCTTATTACTAGGATAGAGAGTCTTAGGGCTTAGTTTCGTAATATACGAAGAAAAGGTTAAAGCTATACTAGATCTTAAGTTCCCCTCTACCTTAAAGGATATCGAGTTTTATCTCGGCCTTATAGGTTAGTAGCGGTAATATATCCCGTACTACTCTACTATTATCGCCCCGTTCGAGTTAAGGAAAAAGGAGCTATTACGCTTAGCCCCTTCGAGTAAGGGCTCTAAGCGGAAGAGATACGTCGCTTATATACGAGCATTTAAGCTAGATATATACCTCGGAGTAGAGCGTAAAGCCTTCGATATGTTACGGTAGCTCTACCGCGAAGTTAAATTCTTATACTATACCGATCCGGATAGGCCTATCTATATCGATCTCGATATATACGCTAGAGGCTTCGTAGCGGTACTATACTATGTTAAGGATAACCTAGAGCCCTACGTAGAAAACGGTAAGGCTACGAGATTCTAGCTATATTAAGTATAGGTAATTATATACCTTAGTAAGGCCCTTACGGACGTCGAAAAGAGGTACCTAGCTATAGAGCTAGAGGTCGGAGGTTTAGTATAGATAGCTCGTAAGGTTAGACACATCTTATAAGCTATACGAAAGCTAATTTATATCTTCTCCGACTACATTATAGCGCTTAGTATAGCTATAGCGTCTAGCCTTACTATAATAACCTTAACGGATAAACTTAATCTCCGACTAGTACGAGCGGGCTAGTATCTTTCCTAGTTCCCTAATCTTAAAGTCCTATACCGGCTAGGTAGGCTCTATAGTATTCCGGACGCTCTTAGTAAGCTAGTAGAAGAACTAGACTACGGGGAGGACTAAGCTAGCGATACTCTAGATCCGCTAGCATACGACGATCTAACCCCGAATAGCGACGTTATAGACGCCTTTTACGTTTACGACGAGTACGAATCCGATAATATAGACGGTCCGCTTTACTTTTATACTAACTTAATAGATAAATATTCGGGCCGTACGTTTACTTCGCTAGAGGAACTAGTTTTCTACTCTATCCTAGTCGAGCTCTCCGATGCTTTTAAGGACGACTTAAAGCGCGGCTATACTATAGATAGATACTAGGCTAAGATCCTCGCCTAGCTAAAGAGTACCGAAGAACGCCGTATACGTATAATAGTAGAAGAATAGAACGCGGCCGAGTACGAAGTAGCGCTAGCTATAGTAAGTATATAAGTAGAAGCGGATAAGGACGTACGATTAGATTAGTGCGAGGGAGAGTAGGAATCTAGCCCCCTTAGCCTTTAATTTTTTCTACGAGGAGACCTTATCTTCTTTAAAGACGATACGGACGGCCGAGAGAGACTCTATATCCCTCTATCCCTATACTAGGAGATCTTCTAGATAGCTTACGACTAG
>LFZN01000171.1:56661-68402 GCA_001578235.1 Pseudocercospora eumusae | reverse complement strand
AGAAGGCTACGAACTACTACCGGTAGAGCCCCTCGTAGACGATAGAGAAGGTAATAAACGCTTTAAAGTCGAGGAAATCCTATCTTACCGTATTACGAAGGAAGGACTCTAGTTTAAAATCCGATAGGTAGGCTACTCGCCCGAATACGACGATTAGGTAATAGAAGACGACCTAGTAGCGGATAAACTCCTTAGTTTGTATAAGGTAAATTATAACTTAATAAAGGATTATCCGCGCGAGGCTCGAAGAACTAACGAAAAGGGCCCGGCTCGGAAACGAGGAAGGCCTATAAGAGCGAGGACATAAAAAATATAAGAATTTAAAAGCCTATAGTAAAAAGCCGTACGTAAAAGAGATGAAATTCACGCTTTTTATACCTATTATAATATAGTATATAGTAGTTAACTAAATCTACGTCTAAGTACCTTTACCGAAGATTAATTAATCATAATTCTTAAGAAATCCCCGAAGAATAAACGCTATCTCGCCGTCGAACCTATCCCGTACCTATACCGAAATTATACCGTATACTATCTAAAGTAAATAAGGCGAGCCTCCTCTACTATTACGCCTCGTACTATAGTCTACTTAGCCTAACTATCGACTACTACGTTCCTCGGGCGATGCCCGCCGTCGCTACGACCCGCGTTCTACTCCTTCTCGGTATACTCGTAACTAGCCTTCCGACTATAACGGTAGTACTTATACGCGTCGGCGGAGGCGAGCCCTTTACTAGGGGACTTAATACCCGGAGGAGTACGGCTACGGACCTTATAGTTAAGGTCGAATAGATAAGATATAAACTTCTATAAAAAGTCTATAAGGCGCTTATAACGACGATCGGCCGTAGATTAATCGCCGGTACGAAGCGTATCTCGACGGAGGTAATACTATACGTTAGTAGTACGGTTTATCTCCTTAGGAATCTACTACGGTTAGCGACGAAACGGTAACGAAACGGGCTCGGAACGAACTAGGATATATAATAGGTTGCTAGGACTCTCCTTATAATACTAATAAGATCCCTCTAAGGGCTTCTTATACTCCTACGATACGGCTAATATAGACTTCGTATCGATAATACCGTTCTTACTACTCTTATTACGTAGTTTCTACCGACGACGAACGTACTTAGTATAGAGCGGTTCGCGAAGAGTAGGCGTACCTTAGAGGGCTAGCGGGTTAGCGAGCGCCTTCTTTACTAGCTAGCTCGAAGTTAATACCTCGCTAATATAGTACGCCTAATAGGGTAAAGGCTACGACGGATCCGGTATCGAGAGAGTACCGTAACGGGTATAATAACCCGGCGTACCGACGGGAGTCTTACTACCGCGACTAACGGGACTCTCGCCGAAGCCGCTAGGCGAGTTTAATATATTATCGAAGGGAAGAGATCGACGAACTATACCGATTAGCTACCGAAAGTACTACGAAATAATACTATATACTTACTACTACTAGGACCGTTAACGTTTAAAGACTAAAAGTCTTAGAAACTAAATACGTTATCCCCGGATAGAATAGGTAATAGTATCGGGCGTAGCGGAGTATAGTTATCGGAGCTTATAGAGCTAAGATTAATTAATCTAAGGGGGTATAGGGACGAAGGACTCTCGAACGGATAGTAGTATATATATAAAAGAAGAAGAAGTTAGAGAAAAGATAGGTACCTTATATACCGCGCTATAAGGTTAGCTTACTACCGCCTTATTACCGCTTCGTAACTACTCTACTACGTACGTAGCTACCTAATCGCGACCGGTAAGGCCCTTTAAGTAATATCTAACCTAGGAAAAACATAAATAACGACCTAATCTAAGGTACGCGGTAGTATCGTAGAAGGGGAAGTAACGGCTACGTAGAACTAAAGTCGAACCGGGTTTAGCCCTCCGCTAAACTACGGCGACGAAAGGCCCCTATAGCGCCTACGAACCCCTACTATAACGGGCCCGTACCTCTTATTAGTAACTATACGTATTACTTACCTACGTCTTAGTATAAGAAGGTCGTACGATGTATATAGCCTCCTACCGGGCGAGCGGAAAGACGACGAGGCGGGGACGTAAAGACCCCGAACTAACCTTCGTTTACTTATATACTATTTTCGCTCCTATATAGCCTAGGATAGGCTACTAGGGGAGGGGGGGGATACTATTAGGGAACTAACCTAACTCGTAACTAATTCGTAAACGCCTCGGTAGCGTCCCGTACCCGACTCGTAGGGCTTAGCGTACCGAGGAAAACTCTTTACTTACTCCTTTCCTTTTCGAGTCCTTTAGGTATTGTTACATAGAGAAATCTAACTACTACGTCGTGTCTATACACCTGTTCATTCACTCCTCTCACACGCTAAGCCGAGTACCGGTGTCGATGGCTAGAAGTTGTCGCTTAGTCGAGTGCCGGTATAAGTTGTCGCTAAGTCGAGTACCGGTATCGATAGCTATATTAGCATACTACATATTAGCTATAATTCCCTACTCCGTACGCTATCGCTTAGCCTAGTTTAGTACGTAAAGAAAGTAGTATTAAGGTAAGTTAGGCGAGCCTACCTCTAGGCCGCCTCTTACTACGCCCTTAAAAAAAAGTAGTATTAAGGTAAGTTAGCCGCCTACTAACCGTTAATGTTAGCGAAAGGGCTACCTCTAGGCCGCCTCTCGCTACGCCCTTATAGTTAGAAGTTGTCGCTAAGTCGATATGCGTTATTAACGGCTTATTACTACCTCTAGGCCGCCTCTCGCTACGCCCTTATAGTTAGAAGTTGTCGCTAAGTCGATGTACGTTGTTAACGGCTTATTATCTACAAAGTTACGGAGTAGCGGTAGTACGTAATATATTCCTAGTAACTAAGAACTTCGAATTAGTACGCGGGCCTCTATACTGCCTCGAGTAGGTGCTTAATCGCTTAGTATTAATGGCGGACATTATTTGCGTCTACTATGCGTTATTAACGGCTTATTATCTACGAAGTTACGGAGTAGCGGTTAAGCCTTACTAGGTAAAGGCTATGCTATAGCTCTTTAGGCAAGGTGTTAATGTAAACCTATACTAGGTGAATATAGGCTATATATATACTATCCTTAAAGCGCTTCCGTCCTACAATATAGAGATTATACTAGGGTTAGAGATAAGCATGTATAGTTAGTAGGGCGAGCTAGAGGCGCAAATGCTAACGTTGTTATAGAAGTAGAAGCCTTTAGCATCCTCGCGTTTAGCATAGTAGATGTTATAAGCGCCTCGCCTTAAAGCGCTTCCGTCCTATAACATAGAGATTATACTAGGGTTAAAGATAAGCATATATAGTTAGTAGGGCGAGCTAGAGGCGTAACTAATCGGCTACATACTCCTTACTATCTATACTAGTGCGAGGATGTATTCTTTAAACTCCTCTAGCGCGTCTACGAGCTTAGCTACGAGCTTACTATCTATACTAGTACGAGGATGTGTTCTTTAAACTCCTTAAGCGCGTCTACGAGCTTAGCTACGAGCTTACTATCTATACTAGTACGAGGATGTGTTCTTTAAACTCCTTAAGCGCGTCTACGAGCTTAGCTAGTAATTAGGCCTTAGGCATCTCTACGACCGTGCCTTAAGCATCTCTATTTACGCAATGCCTTAGGCATCTCTATTTACGTAGTGCCTTAGGCATCTCTTAATCTTTATAGCAAACTCTAACCGTGGATCTCTTCGTAGTAGTATGCCTTAGGTACCGTTATTATACGGCCGGCCGGTAACGTCGCTATTATAGTATAGTCTATACATCGCCGTTATTATTGCCTTACTATTATTACTTGAAATAGCGCATTACTATTAGTCGAGCTAACCTTACCTATAGCATAATAGAAGACGCTTTCTTCGAACCTTAACTTCTTCTTCTTCTTTATATATACGCGTAGGCGTATACGTATACGTATACGTATACGTACACGCATATACATACCCGCACCCGTACCCGCACCCCTAGTAACATACTACCTATCTACGAATGCGACAGCGTCTATACCTCTTTATCGTATGTAGGTAGCTCTATAGCGATTAACACCGTTCCTTTACTAGTTCTACGACTTACTACCGTAGAGCCGCTTTATTTAGACGGTTAAGGTTCCTCGGATAGGTATCGTTTACTTAGTCCTTTCTTTAGTCTCCGATAGGCTTCGCCGACGTAAGACGTTGCGAATGCGACTCTCTAAAAGAGTAGGTAACGGATAGGTTACATAGTAGTTACGAGTCGTAGGGTATACTACGTTAGGGCATACTACGGTAAAAACTCCTTAATAAGGTAAACCGCTATTAGGCTTACTAGTAATAGTTACTAAGGTAAAAACTCTTAAGTAAGGTACACCGAGGTACTCTAATAGGCTTGCTAGTAAAAACTCTTTAGTAAGGTAAACTAATGTATTCCTTAATAAGCGTAGCATTATTTTAGGTTAATCCCGCTATAGATGGCTTAATTTACTTCTTATCTATTACTATAGGCTAGAGGCTTCCCACGTTCGGGCTCTTCTTATTCTTCGGATAGCGGATACTACTACATACATCTAGTTAAGCTTAGCGTAATATATAGGTTAGTCGTATTAGATCCCGATTTAGTTCGAATTTAGACCGCCTAACAGCCGATCGTCTTAATTACAAACTCGGTTATAGGCTAAGTTGTTTCGTAGCGGTATAGGCCTCTCCTTTAGAAGTATAAGCCTAGCCGCGCTTAGTCTTTTTCGGCGTAGGCTCTTTTTTTCGGTATAGGCTCTAAAAAACAGACATTTTAGGCGCGGTTTAACTTTAGGTTAGTACCTAGCATTTATTACTAGTATTGTACGCTTAATTAGTACCTATTTCTACACCTCCTCTTTAAGTAAGTACTATAGTTAGTAATAGACGTGTTAAGTACTTCGTATCGCGCGTAGTATATAGGTAATATAACTTCTATAACGTGCTTATCGGGTATACTCTTCGTAGCCCTAAGACAGCCGGTACGAACTAGATCCCCTTACGCTAAGTCCTCTTTCTCTCTACCTTACATAGTAACTAAGACATCTAGTAGATCGCTCTTAGGGAGAGACTAAGAAATAGGAGGTAGTAGACGTAAGAGGCCTAATAATAAGGGTTCTCGAAGAGATGCTTCTAGCTCTCGATGCATGTTAACTATCCGCGTATCCATTTATGCCGTACATATTATATTACTAATAGCTATAGTATAATAAGTATAGCGTTAGCGTTAGCGTTAGTACTAGTGTTAGTGTTAGTAATAGTGTTAGCCTTCTCGAAATGCGACTTCTCGAAATGCGACTTCTCGAAATGCGACTTCTCGAAATGCGACTTCGCGTTCGGCGTGCCTAAGGCGACCGTCGTTATCGTATTAGATACTTTTGTTAGCGCCATTTACTAGAAATGTGCTTAATCGACGTATCTCGTACTATCGGCGTCGGTATTATACTATTAGAAGTCGTAAAAACCGTAAAAGTCGACGTAATACGTAAAGTAAAGTAGTCGCGATATTTATCCCCGCTAATTACGCGTCTTACTATAGTAAATCCGGGGTCTTAGCGGGATTCGAATCCTTATCGCTTCCTCGAGTATACTCTCGCGACTATACCTTTACGTACGAACCTCCTTTTACGCACTAATAACCTTTTACGCACTATTAATAATAACATCCCTAGCGAGAGTAACTATAATAGAACGAGTAACTAAAGATGTTTATAGATAAGTTAGAAAATGCTAGAATATGAAATCGAGCGAGTAAAACGCGACGAGGGCTATGCTAGGACTAACCTACGTAGGAACGAAGTAACGCGAATTAAGCAAAAGGAGGAGGACTACTTTCTTTAAGGGTGTAGTAAGAGGCGGCCTAGAAGGTATATAGCCGTTTACTACGACTTAAACGAGCGCGAGCGTATAGCCTATTAGTTACGCCTTACGCGTACTAAGCTTATGTTATAGGACGGAAGCGCTTTAAGGATAGCCGAGAATAGATCGAGACTAGTGAAAACGGCTACTTTTATAACCGCGACGGCGCTAGCTCGGCTAACTCTACTTTCTTTAATCCTATAGTTTACTATAAGAAGGAGATCTACCTAAATAACGGAACTAAATCGAATGTAGACCTTCTTCTAATCGTCCTTTCTATTTCGTAACTATACTTAATTAATAACGACCGAAGAGTACTTTATCTTCCTTATTATTACCCTCCTACTATCCTACATTACGCCGACGAGCTAACTTACGCGTAGATAGACGAGTAGAGCGAGACGAGCGACGACTAGAGGCTAGACTAGAAAGACGAGCTACCTACTACTAAAGGCGCTCTACTACTTCGAAGTCTTCGTCTTCTACCGTACGTCTACCCCGAGTACCCCGAGTACCTTAAGACCGATTAGCGGCGGCCGTCTTACGAAGCTAGTTCTTACGAAGTTACTACGATACCTTAGCTAAGTTAGCCGTGCTCTACTTAATCTATGCTAGGCGCTATGCCTATATTATAGGCCGAGACGGACCTACGGTAGGCTTAGTACTATCTCCTACTACTACTACTACTACTACTACTACGCGAGCGGCAGCCTTAGCTTTTATAGCCTTCTCGGCTTTATCCTTTTTATCCCGCTTAATCTAGGTAGCACGATTAATAAGGACCTACTTAGTAATACGGTTAATCTCCTAGATTAGATCCTATAGCGGGATGTCTCTCTAGTATTTATTATTCTCGCGTAGCTAGGTAAGAAAGGATAGTACGCGCTCCTCGATCTTAACCGCATCTATACTACTAAAGCTCTCGATATCCTTACTATACTTCTTATTAAAGACCTCGCATAGATCCTATAGTATTAGATCTAGTATTAGGAAGTTCGATAGTACGACCTCGAATATGCGGTTCTCGTATAGATCCTCGTAGAGCTATTCTACGCGCTGCGATACCTAATTCGATAGAGTCCGCAAGGCAAAGCCCTATATAGAGTTTACATTTAGAGCCTTAATAGACTTTAGAGTCGGAGGTAGATCCTTCTAGAAAAGCAACTCTAATAGTACTAGATTACATATACTATAGTAGTCTATAGTACTAACAACCTCCTTATCCGGAGGGAATATACATTAATCTTCCTTATAGAACTAGAGTATAATAGTACGGAAGTAGTAGCGATGTTAGGGATTAGGATAATAGCGCATATTCTAGACATATCTCTAGATGTTAGGTACAGCGTTACGCTATATAATCTCCTTCGAATTCTAGGACTTCTTACTTACGTTATTAGCGATAGCCTTCTCTACTACCGTATAGAATGGGCTGTCGATAGATGGTCTAGTGCCAGCAGTGCTAGCAGTGCTAGTACTAGTAGTGCTAGTGCTAGCAGTACTAGCGCTAGCATGGACCGTATTATTAGCATCGTCCTCATTAGCATCGTCCTTATTAACATGCTCTTCTTTATATAGGCCGAATTCGTCGAATAGGGCATCGGCGCTATCCTTATTAAAGTCCTCGCTAGGAATAGTAATATGTCGGAGGCCGCTTAGGCGGACTAGTATAACCCCTACTAGGTTATAGACCGAAGCCTAAGCCATAGCGGCGGTAGTCGTTAGAGTAGTAGCCGGCTCTCTTAGAATTATCGATCGATAGTTAGATTTAGCTAGCATACGCTTAAACGTATCGTCGATATACTAGGGCAAGAAGACAATAGTAAGCGTAGTAAGACTAGCAATGCGTGCCGTACGACTAAGCTTCTATATTAGATTATTAAGGTCCCTAGTAATGGGGTATTTGCATTAGTAGACGATCTCAATATCTAGTATATTAATGCCTACTACTGTCGCTAGAGTGCCCTAAAGGATACGAATGCGGGAGTCTAGCTTCTTAAACTCCTAATATCGCTTGTCCTTATCGATCTTAGCTACATAAGTAGTATAGAAACCGACGATCTTATGTACGTTAATCGTATACGGTACCCTAGCCTCTATCGGTACACTATCCTATATGTACTTACGGTTACCCTAGGCAGGCTCTTTAATATAGTCGGTAAGCTAGAGAAGCTAAAGCATAAGCTATAGACGACCCTTATCCACTAATCCTCGGCCGTCGATAAAGATCATTATCTTCTAGATATTCTATAGAGTTGCTAGGCCCTCGTTATCGATTACCTTACGTAATACGAAGTATAGATACTAAAAGGTATTAGTCTCGGTTTGTTTAAGGATCTATAGGATATACTTAGTATCCGGACGATTAATACTACCGCGGATAATCTACGTATGTAGCGTAGCTAAGCTCTAGATGCGGAGACCGTTATTAACGAGGTACTTCTTAGTCTTATCGGACACTATCGCGGAGTACGCGAGTAGTACGGTATTAATACTCATTAGCTTTCGAAGTAAATAAATCGTGCTATAGCTATTCCGGAAGTCCTTCTACTTAAGATAAAGATAAGCCTTATCCTATACCTATAGACCTAGCATTAGCTTAATCGCGCGTACGACCTCTTAGAACGCTAGAGTTACTACTTATTTAGGGCTATAGATAATATAGTAGTATTTGCCGTTCTTAATATCCTTTAGCATATCTAGATCCTTCTTAAGAGTATCGGCGGTTAACACATATACGTTAATAAGTACGTGTTCTTCTAGACGGAGTTAGCGTATAGCCTGCTCTATATCTATACCCTATTCCTCTATAATCCGGGTTAGAGGTACAATCTAGAGAGTTATTATACCCGTTAGGAGAGTAAAAGCCTAGAATATAAGCGCCTTACCTACACTAGTACGAGCAATTATAAGTACATCCTATTAACTAAAGATTAAGGCGAGGACTACTATAATCTATATGTCGGACGGCTTAGAGTCGCGCGAAGGATAGAGTAGCTTTAAGACCTTACGAAGACCGTTACGGATAATCTAGCGATAGTATACTAAAGCGGCCTCGTTCTAGCTAGTATTCTATACTAACTACTAAACCTACTATAGTAGTATATCCTCGTTCTTAATCCTAGTACATACGATACTAAAGTAAGCATCCCAATCTTTAGCTAAAGTATCGACATTAGGTAATGTAGGAGATAGCTCGTATATCTATATTAACTCTTTACGTATAATAGGGCTACGATGGATCGTAGGCGCTCGAGGTTAATATGTTAGCTAATCTTCTTAACGCGATAAACTAGTAGCGCCGCCGCCGCCGCGACCTAATCTAGCTCCTATAGTACCGCCTCCTCGACCGCGATAAGATAGACGGCCGCGACTACTACTACGACCGCGACTAGTAATAACCTTAGCTACTTTTTACTAGCGCTTCGATAGGTTTAAGTTCTCGCCCGGCATAGCGGGCTTATTATTATTATGTAGACTAATATAGCGCGTTTCTAAGGGTCGGCGGTGTCGGTAGAAGTGTTATATACTCGGGTCTCGCTATTAATGGCGGCGGAGGTTAATGGATACGAGCGGAGGCTTTAGCGATGCTTATTTAAAGTATTTAAGGGTCGAGAGAGGTCTAGTACCGATGCGCGATGCTTAGTAGAGTATTTACGAAAGTTCTAGTAATAGGTAATAAGGGCGCGGCTTTATAGGCGGAAATAAGAGGCGTATAGGCTAGTTACAAGCTAAGGTACATAGACTAAGTAAAGCGTAAGACACGCATTTAAAAATACTTAGAGGTAATAGAGTAGGTCTTTCTTAAGGGGATCATATGTTTTAAATAGTAGATACGAGTATTAGTAGATTATCTAGTATAGGTATTCGCACGATAAACGCGAGCTTACATAACTATCCCTTCGTAGAAATAGTCTTATTTTTCTATAGATCGCAATTCTACATATTTTTTTTACGTAACACGCCTAAATTATTTACTTACGTACCTTCTAGAACCCCCTTTATACATGTAACACGCTTAGACCTTTAGTTGTTATACTATTCAATGTGTAAATCTATGTTCTCGTAGGTGTAGTGTCCGTTTTCGACAAGTTGGGTTTAGGCGCTTCGCTAAGACTCAGCTTGCCTACCTTAGGTATTAAAATTTGCCGAGACAACCGAAGCGCCTGAAAGGAGGTAGAGTAATCGAGGCGTTATTCCTCGTAAGTAGCGTTAGGCGACTAAGACCTAGGAAAGGAAAGGTATAGACTTATCTATTTAGATAAACCTAGCGGAAGGAATACTACGTACCTAGCGTACCGACTTAGAGCTATTCGCCTAGCCCGAGCTAGAAATACGTATTCTATATAGTCGTATGTTACGGCTACTAGACTACTTTTAGCGGCATAGTAAATAGTAGTATGTCGTAGGTTACGGATAATAGTATATAAGAATAGTAGTATCGTAGTCGGCGAGTATCGGGGAAGGTAGAAGGTCGAAGGTAGGCGGGTTAGTATATTAGTATAGAAGTTTAGGTTAAATCGTAGGTTACGGTGTTCTTTTATAGACTATATACGCGACTACCTACCGCTTTACTCGCGATATAGTAAATAACGAGATAAGTAAAGCTTTATATACGTAGAATATAATAAACTTTATTATATTCTACGTATACTTTATCGTATTCTACGTATACTTTATTATATTCTATATATATAAAGCTTTACTTGTCTCGTTATTTACTTTACATTTAGGAGTAAAGTATAAAATAAGATGTAGTAGGCTTATAATCTACGAATAAACGGTATATAAGCTAAGAGCATATAATAGTATGCCCGTGCGGTATTAAGCGAGTTTTAATAGCGCTATACCTAATACATTTCTTAGCGAGTACACGTGTTTATGCCTAAGGCAAAGTAGCACTTAGCCGGTCATAGCGGTAAGCCGGTCCAAAACGATACGAGTATTGCAGTTGCCTTCACATACTCGTACACTATTCTACTGACGTGCCAAAAGTGCTGGTCAGATCAACACTTTTGGCAATCGCGGATAACCTTGTCATCGAGAGAACCTTCCGCCTCACGAGTCACCACACAAAACATACCGTATCATCAAAATGCCTGAGCACAACTACTACTACAAAATCCTGGATGCCGCTCCTGAGCAGCCGCTCCCTGACACCCTCCCACTGTCGGACTTGGACAAAAAAGATGGCTTCATCCACCTGTCGGTAAGCAGCACATTTCGAGAAGCTCGATCTTGAATACATTGCTTATGCCATATTATCCTTTACAGACTGCTCAGCAGACTCCTGTGACGGCCGATCTGTTTTTCAGTAAGTGCACAAAGCTGTGGCTTTTGAAGATCAGGGTAAAAGATCTCGACGGAGAGATTCGATTTGTCCCCGAGTTGCCAGGATGTCCACATGTGCACGACTCCAAGAAGGGACTTGGGAACGGCAACGTCGAGAGCATTATCATTGCTGAGAAGAACGGCGGTCCTAGCTGGAAAGCTGTTGCCGAGTTAGCTACACTGCAGGATTGAAAGGATTGGAGCACGAGGTGAGACAGGTGTTAGAACTGTCAATCATCAAGGCCATGTAAACGCGCCGTTGGCCTTTTCAAGAAGACGTACCGCCATTTATCACCGTATACAGACCATGTAGATCGGATCATGGCATTTTTAAGATTATTTCGAGCTGTCGAACCGACAGACACCCGGTAGCGTAGAACACCTGTGTCAACAGACAGCTGACTATATTGCCGCCTGTCGCACACCGATTCCATGGCAGTCTCAGCGTCCGATGTGAGACTGGGTCTCATTCTGGCATCTTGGAAGAGCGGGATGTCTTGCTGAAGTTGGAAGAGGGATAACTCAAGTGCCAAGCAGACTCTTTGAGGAACGGTCCGCTCCTTGCTCC
>LFZN01000171.1:0-56576 GCA_001578235.1 Pseudocercospora eumusae | reverse complement strand
GGGGGGGGGGGGGGGGGGGCGACTGCAAGCTCGACGCAGAAGTGACTTTTTCGAATCTTCACCACTCATCAGGTCGCGCTTCAGAAGGTGAGGCTTCACTCACAGATGCACTGAATCTGCAGCACGTTCCGCTGATTCTGTACCACCAAAATAACTCCGAATTAGCTGAGGCGGGATCCAGTTCAGAGTCAGGAACCCATGAGGCGACGCGAGTCCACGAGAGAAGACGCACCGAAAGCGCAGCAGCTAATAGCTCGCATCAAAAAGCCAGCAGGAGATTGACGCCGAGCATTCAATATACACCTGTAGGATAGTCGTGTATGTCACCAATGTTCTTCGCCATCCACCTCATCGGAGACTAGAAAGTCAGCATCGAAGGATTCGGCAGCTCAGATCCACGAATTAAGACACAGACAGACCATTTTCACCTCTCTACGGAGAGCTGAAGCTCAAGACATCTGTTCAGCGTTAGAGCCGGCACCACTTTCGTCGATGACTTGACTTGTAACGCTGTAGACTAACGCTTTTCGCAGCATCAAAAGCTCTAGTGGAAATGAATGGCGCTTGAGGCGTCGTTATTCAGAGCTGAGTCCTCCCCTCCTGCCCCATTCGATCTTCTAGATCTGCTTTTGAATTGTGCTAAACTGCTAGCGCTCCATACTGTCCATAATGGAGTGCCTGTGAGAGCGGGCATGAGGAAGTCAAGTAAGCTAATAAGTAGCTGCTGGCGCAACAAGTAGGTACTACGGCCTTCGATTATACTGTCCACGCCTTGTCGATCTTTGCAATAATGCATTTCAAAGACATTCTTTTGGCTACGGCCCTTTCTGCCACTGTCTTGGCAAGCAATCCATACAGCAAGAAATGCAGATTCGACAACTGCCTTGCCTCGGCAGTCTCAGCCAATAAAGGCTTGTCGATGTGCTCGACGTGAGGAAGGCCGACTTGCTCTCGAGTCCATTTGCTAAAGTAAATCAATTCTAGATACTTTCAATCCACGGTGACTCCTGGTAAGCCGATTTGCAGAAGACTTTATGTTTGAAGGACCTTTCTCACACCTATCCGCACAGCCCCGGTAACGAGCACCACGATATCGAGTGTCATTTCGACTATCGTTACGACAACATCGCCTGTGACCACGAGCACATCTACGATTAGCGAGACTGCTACAGAGTATAGAGATGTAACTTCGACAGACACAACGACGAGCACCCAGATGTAAGAATAAGGACACGATCCGGACGTGCTTGCGCTAACCACACAGCAGTGACACTACCACAGAGACAGATACGTACGCACAATCCAGTTGGGCGCCTTGACCAAGCACTAAAAGCACATAGCATCACATCCACTGAGACCGTCACAACTACGACCACATCAACCGTCACCGCAATTCCCACCAATGCTGGTAATGGCGACACCGGCCTGAAGAAGCGCGGAGGGCACGGTCTCCCATCTAGAGGAAAGACCGGTCCCCTCTGCCACCGTCCCAAACCACCTCCATTCAACGCCTGCAGCAAAATCGCCCAAGGATATAGTTCTGCATGCAAATGCCTGGGAGCAACGACGTCGACAAAGATGCTGCCCACGTCGACTGTGACTGTGACTGTATCGACGACTTCATCCAGCACTTCGGTCGTCACGGCTATTCAGACGACTGTTGTTTCCACTACAGTTACGTCGACGGTGAGAGGATTTGAGAGCTAGATTTGAGAAGGAGACCTAGCTGATCATTCATAGACCACTGATTTCAAGACTGACGTTGCTACGTCTACAGTCACGCAGGTTTGTAGATTGGGAAGATTTGCAAGGACGCCTTGTCATTAACAGATATTGCAGACTAGTATCTCAACGCAAACGACTTCCGTGACGACTACAAGCACCAGCACTTCAACGGCAACGACAACTACCACTATCGTGCCTAGTCCAACGTGCTCAGCCATCACTGAATCCGGCGGCCAGGTAAGTATCTTGCTGCCTGAAACCCGGCCCGCTATTCCCAGAACCCAGAATCGTACTGACTCTTCCCCTAGTATATCTACCGCAATCAGTATAGCGGTTCAAATACTCTGAATCCGAACAATTCAGGCAACACCGCAGGTTCCGGAGGCGCTAAAACGCAATCCTACTCCGGCACCCTCGACGTATGCTCCGCAGCACAGCAGTGCGCTAATTTCGCTTCGAGTTCAACTAGTCCGTTGGGTGCTGTCTTCTTCACTTTCAATCTCTATTTCACGGAAGACCAGCAGAATTGGCAATGCAAGGCGTATTACGATCCTGCTTCTAGCTCGGACTATAATGTGGTCGATCCGAATGTGAAGTATTCGTATGGATGGACAACTCAATAGGAGAATCTCGATTAATGGCAGCAATTAAGGGTATCAATGCACGGCTTTTCAAAAATTCGAATCATGGAAGATCTCGTCCTTATGTGGTAAGGTAATAATGCTACCACTTGTTGCTGTCTCAAACCAGCTCACATCAGACCGAAGCCACGACTTTCCAATCCTGAAGATTCTCACCGTCTACTCAAATCTGGCATGCTTAAATTTCCGGCTGAGAGTTTTGGTCTTAATCAAGCACAGCAAGCGTTCGAACTTCTACAGGGCAGATCAAAAGCGTGTTCTGCGAGGGCGACCTATATTAAAAATCGTTTCGCTGGTCTCACGTAACGTACAGGCGTCGTAATTTCTACACGACGCTTCCTCGAAAGACATGACAATCGAATCCCTCACGAGCGTTGCCCCGTCTCTAACATCTGCAGCAGTCAAAACAAGTCCCCTACCGGATCATTCTCGTTGCGCATGGCTTCATGTGAGGGCATAATCCATGTGACTCTTGCATACTTGATAATCACTTATAAATCTCATGCAGGACTACTGATCACAAGATGCCAGTCCAGCGTCCTAGATTATAGTATACAAGTCGCCATTGCTTCTAATTGCCAGCACATTTACATACCAAGATGCTCACCCGTCAAAGGCGCACTGCGTCGATCTTTACACTCTTCATTGCCCTAAAATATCTCATTACAATCTACATCCCCGCCAACCAGCACGTCTTACCTAATTCTCAAGCCTAAGCGCAGACACTTACGTCTATAACCTCGAATCCAACCCCCTCATTCCAGCCATACGACGCAATACACCAACGTCTTCCGAAGATTATGCTGATATCCACGTCCCTTGACCCTCAAGACCAAGTACAAAAAATTTTCTCAATCGCGGCTGCAAATTCGAGCGTCGACTCTCAAGCAGCTGGAACTCCTCCTCCTCCTCCTCCACTATCGGCATCACGAGACCGCAGCCGCGAAATCTTATTCTAACGTTCGAAGCCGACGCAAGCCAAGTTTTTTCGAGGTAAGTATATAATCAATCCTAGACTGGGAGTTACTGAATCGCGGATCGGAATTTTCGGAGCCTGCCGTGGATGGAGTGGGATTTTTTGAGGCTTATACTGTATTCTATAGGGATGTGGAGGTTCCTGGGTTGCGGAAATGGTATGTATGTATGTGTGTGGTGCGTCTGGAGTGGGAAGCTGACAGGTCGGATGTCGTGGTTTCTCGTCTGGGCTAAGTAAGATGACGAGCGTAATGTAGAGGGTGAACCTGAAGTTTGTTTGGTATTAGGTTGAATGTTCAGAATGATGTTGTGTCGGAGGCGCTGAGGAAGGCTGGTGTGCCGCCGGCTTGGCCAGGATATACGTTCAAGCTAGATGTATGTTCCTAATGCGATCGGGTTGAGATATGGTATACATGCTCTTGGCAGCGAACTCACTGAGTTGTGATGCAGGATGGTGGTCTGAAACCTTTTCAGGCGGTCCTAGGCACGCTAAATCTTTATGGCGTCGCTTATCTGCTTCTCCAGCGTGCTGGTCAGATGGGTCGGAAGACGATTAAGAGTATCACTGTGTGGGACAAGAGCGATCTGGCAAATCAGGACATGGGATGGTCGTTGTCGAGCTCACTGATCTGCCATGAGACGGGACTTGCGGGCTCGCGAGTTGACATCCCATATCGAGCCTCGAGGAGACGCTTGGAATGAAAGATGAGATGAGTAATGGCTATTAACTGGATACAACACCTAGGTCGTCTCATCCACATTGTCCTGTTCTATTCTTGCATAGTCGCCTTTCACATATGGCGGTCTGTGTTCAGATGTTAGTCAAAACCTTCTTCCGTGATTCACACCTAGTCTGACAGATACCGATAGGCAGCAACCAATGCATGCCGATCGACATGCGCGGTCGTGATTCGCATACGCCAGGCACAGGCGCACAGAACGGAGATAGACCTACTTCAAAAAGTTCCTCACACCCACAATCGCAGCACTTCCAGCAGCGAAGAATCCAAGCAACTTGCTCCAACTGGCATCGTACTGCGACTGCCCGACCGAAAGAGCAACCAGGTCATACACAAGACATCCGCCAAAAATCCAATCCGACATCGCGCTCACAGCTCCAAATGCTAGACCAGTGGCAACCTTCAAAGTCGTGCTTGGAAGCTCATCCTTGTAGAACGCCACACTGGTATTGTGAAGAATGTCGAGAACACCGATGCCAGCAAAAGTCTTGGACACAATGTGGGTCAAAACGCTTCCGGGGTTTCTCGTATCCATGGGTCCAAGCTGAGTCGCGACGTAGAAGAGTTGTGCAGTGGTGTTGATGACGACAAAAATATCTGCGGCCTTGAGATTCTCGCTATTCCAGAAGAACATCCTGCAGCAAATGCGTCAGCGAGAACTCGACCGTGCTCCAACCCTATCTGCTCACCAAGTGCCAATGCAAACATTACCCAGCGCATAATAGGGGACAAACTTGACGATCTCATCGAGCTGTTTCTTCTCCCTCGGGTTCTCCGGCTTCAGCGTCCAGAGCTTGTAAAGCCATGCGAGTTGGAAAAGTTGCTGAGGGAAGAAGAATCCGGCGATGAAGAACGGCTGAGGACTGAAGAATGATAGATTTTTGTCATGGATTTCTTTCATGCTCGGAGATGAGAATATGCCATATTGCTGGGCGGCAAAGTCGAAGATGAATGAGGCTGGTGCGAGCCAGCGAGCCGTGCTGAGGTCGACGCCCATAGTGGTGAATCTGTTGATGAGGTAGTAGTTCAAATGTTGTGGGATGAAGAAGGAGGAGGGATTCAGCTTACGTTTGAATGGTTCTATACGTTGTTGTTCGATGGACATACCCTGGTGGCATGGGACAGAGTCATGATGTCAGCTGTGGTCAGAACAAGCCTGTCAAAGGATCGCGGAGATCTGTGAAGATCCGGCTGCCTGCCGGACTTTCGACAAAGCTAAGATTTCATTGCCTTTTCCAAAACCTCCTTGCTGATGAACAGGTTGAAAATCCATATATTGCATGCTAGGTGAAAAAGGCGTGGAAGTCAATAGCAGAGCGATCTAATAGCCTTTTCGGTCCGACTCCTTTTCCGTCTTCATTAGCCCTAGACATAGATATAATCATATAAAAGTACTTAATCTAGCGATTATTTACATTAGAAGCATTTGCCTAAGTATCGATCGTATCGGCAACATCGAACCTCGCCCCATGTTCTCTAATCGTTCCCGCAGAGTACCCAGAATGATCTTGCAAAGCTACAGGTATATTTGGGGGTCACGCTGGGGGTCAGCCGACGCCCAGGAATTCGGAATTCTGCCTGCCTCTCGAATCGGCGAACTTCCGAGCAAAGGAGGAGAAACACTTCCGATGTCAATGGGTTCATGAGTTACTAGTTCGGTGCAGCTGCCCCGCGCGTCGCCGTCTTTGCCCCGCTGTACGGCAGATGAAAGAAATACTACCCAGTATAGAACTATTATATCGTCTGTGTCTCTGCACCTTCTCATTCTCATGATTATTATTACTACTACTCTCTCAATACCATGGCGTCCAAACATTTCATCAACGATCCAACCCACCTCGTAGCTTCAGCCTTGCACTCCATAACCCTCACAAACCCCACTACAGCCCTCGACGCCGAGAATAAAATCATATACTTGCGTCCCGATGCAGCAGATGCACAAGTCTCCGTAATATCGGGCGGGGGCTCGGGACACGAGCCTTCGTTCGCGGCGTTTGTTGGGCCGGGCATGCTGAGCGGTGCGGTTGCCGGGACGATTTTTGCTTCGCCTTCGGCCGAGCAGGTTCGAAGATGTATTTCGCAGAGAGTCGAGACGGGCCGAGGTGTGCTGGTTGTGGTGATGAATTATACTGGGGATGTGCTAAACTTCGGGATGGCGGTGGAGAAGGCGAAGGCGACGGGGATTGAGTGCGAGATGGTGGTTGTGGGGGATGATGCTGGTGTTGGGAGAGCGAAGGGGGGAAAGGTTGGGAGAAGAGGGATTGCGGGCACGGTGCTCGTACATAAAATTGCGGGAGCTCTTGCTGCTGCTGGTGGGAGCTTGAAAGAGGTGCATAAGGCGGCTCAAATTGTGGCAGACAATACGGTCTCGATGGGTTCCTCGCTGTCACATGTCCACGTTCCAGGCCGCAAGGTGGAAGAGGAAGCTTTGAAGGATACTGAGATCGAGCTTGGAATGGGTATCCATAATGAAGATGGTGCAGAAAGAGCAGAGGCGGACCTGCCTACGACTGTCAAGACGATGCTCAAATATATGCTCGACCAATCAGATAAGGATCGTGCGTTCTCAAATATCAGCAGCTCGGACCAGACCGTACTCCTGGTGAATAACTTGGGCGGTGTCAGTGTGCTGGAAATGGGAGGCATCACCACAGAAGTCGCAACGCAGCTGGAAAAGGACTACGGTATCAGGCCAGTCAGGACGCTCTCTGGAACATTCATGACCTCCTTGAACGGCCTTGGATTCTCCATCTCACTGCTCAAGGTGTCCGACTTGGGAGTCAAGCAGTCTCTACTCGAGCTCCTGGATGCTCCGTCTGAAGCTGCGGGCTGGTCGGCAGCTGTGTCTAGCAAGACGTGGAATAAGCCGCCCACTGAGACCCGCGAGCTTGCCCGTGACAAGACCGCCGAGAACAACCCTTCAGGTATCCAGATCGATGGCGCAGCCGCGACCAAGGCCCTCGATCATGCTCTCGACCGTCTGATCAAGGTGGAGCCGGAAGTGACACGCTTTGATACAGTGGTCGGCGACGGTGATTGTGGTATCGGCCTGAAGCGTGGTGCTGAAGGCATCAAAGCCAGACTTGGCGACATTAGCCGGCAAAGCGATGCTGCTCTGTTCTTGAACGAGATTATTTCAATCGTGGAGACTACCATGGATGGCACTTCCGGTGCCTTGTATGCCATCTTCTTGAACTCTCTCGCGTACGGCATCCGGCTCCAAGGAAATGGCGGTGGCAAGAAGGCCGACACCAAGATCTGGGCAGCCGCGCTGAAAGAAGCCAGCAAGGCACTGGAGAAGTACACTCCAGCAAAACCTGGCGATCGAACGCTGGTTGATGCTCTGGCGCCATTCGTGGAGCAACTCAATTCGACGAATGATATACAGCAAGCTGCAAAGGCAGCATATGAGGGCGCAGAGAAGACCAAGGGTATGGAGGCCAGCTTAGGTCGGACAGTATACGTTGGAGGAAGCGGTTTCAAAGAGGTGCCCGACCCAGGTGCCTACGGCCTCGCTGAGTTCCTGTCCGGGTTGGCGGAGGCTTTGAAGTAATCAGTAATGCATATGTGGACGAGTTTGATGAAAAGCTTTCGCGGATGGGTTAGCATTCAAGTACAATTTCGTAATACCTAGCCAGTCTTGAAGCGGCTATTTCAGTAATCGAGTCATCCTGCTCGTCGCATCTGCACTCCTGGTGCTGGAAGAGATCTCGATTAGCCATCTGGCAGTGACTTGACAAGGCAAGTGTCGTACCAAAGTCCCATGATGCTGCAGCTTCCTGTCGTGCCCATACTCCGCTGTTACTGCGCATCGTCTTTCCTCGGGGATTCTCAATGGCGAATATCGCATTGTGGCCCGCCTAATCATTTCCGTATCCAGCTTGAATCCATCTCAAGCCCGTCAAAAGCAAAGTTCTACCTTGTTGTGCTTACGAGAGCAGCACCAAGATGACGCTGTCGCCTCTCAGAAACATTTTGCTAATGAAGCGGTCCTTGTTGACTGGCCGTCCCTTCTTTCCATCCGCTAATCGTGGGATCTCGGTCCACATCTCCTTCACGTTCTCCAGCACCATGTTACAATGACGATCGAATGCCTTGACTCTGCAGAGCAGTTTTCGGTTGTTGCGACATGAAATGAGGACCTGGGTGTGCTGTCGGACGGCGGTCTGGAGAAGCGAGAGTGGGCCTGACGTGAACTCGTGTGTTTCGAGCAGGGAGATTTCGTATTCTCTGCGATGAGTATCAGTATGGTTGGCTGCGCGGTGGATAGACACATACGTGAGCTCTGCGCGTGGCTTGCCCAGCAATTCTCTGTTCGCACGTCAGCAATTGTCGCAATGTGATGTTCATATCGGCAATGCGCTGACTGGATCTTTGCGTCTGATGCGCCTGAAGCGGCCATATTTGCTGTGGTTGTGGTGTTGTAGCGGTGGAATTGATGTCGTCGCCGTCGCCGTCGCCGTTGGACTTCAGCAAAACTGCGGCTCACGTGCTACCAGCCACCCAGCGCGACATGGGATTGCTTGGCATTCTTGGACGCGTTGAAGCTACAGCTGCAGCTTTGATCTCTCGACCGATCTCTCCTCTGCAACATCCACCTCCACCACCACCACACGTCCTGTTTGCGCACGCATTGTTGCCTGTTTGATATCATCTGACTTGTCCAAGCCATTTTCAGCGTTCCGCATCTGATTGTGAACCATCCTCGACTCGTGTTTGCGCCTTCTGGACGTATCGACGTGTGTCCGGCTACCACACGCCATTCACCACACTATGCTGTAGCACGCACGCAGCTCTCAGTCCCATAGCGACGGGCTACAAAGCCATCCGCTTCTTCAATTCCAACTCCCGCCACGGCATCAACCTCGAGCAAAATGGACGATCAAGACTTTGCGAGCATACCCACGCGTCCCATGCGTGTCAAGGTCCTGTATACCTTTGATAAGGAAAGCAAGACAACCTGTCTCGCACGCTTTCCAAATACCCTCCATATACCTGCCGTCGCCATCGATGAGCAATCGCAGGTCGGTGTCATCGAGCTGCAGCAGTGCATTCAGACAATCGTTACCGCCTCACCCGAGATCTTGTCTCAACTTGATAATGCCGATTTCTCTGTCTACTCCTTCGACTACAGCGAATTCGATGCGCCAGTCGTCGGCCAGGGTCGACTTTCGTCACTGCTGTCGACTCCCACTCCTCACGTGCAGGGCGACAAGACTATGATCACTGGCCGGGTCTGCAAGAATATTGCTCTCTTCAACAATGGTGTCAAGGAAACGCTGGAGGTCAAGTTCAAGTTGACGCCCATATCAAGGCCGTCGCACGCTGAGCTGACGAGGAGCGACTCTATGCGTAGCCTGAGTCCTGCTACCTCGTCTGGATTCGACCCCAACGCTTGGAATCACCAAAATAGAGTTCAGCAGCAGACCAACGACTACTTCAACATGGAATTCTTATCGTCAAGTGGCAATAATGATGCACAGTCATTAGAAGCCATGTTCGGCATGGGTGCCGAAAGTGGTGGCCATGTCAGCGGCCTACAGCAGTCCGGAGGCGTGGGAGTCCCAGAGACCCCGAACAATGCAACCTTTTCTTACAACCCCGCGTTTTCTTCCCAGTCTCACAGCGCACCAGGCACCCGAGCTGGAAGCCCAATGATGAGTTCTAAACCCAGCCAGCGGAATCACGAATTACGTCACCAAAGCGTCTCAGGAAATCCATCTGAACTCGCGGAACAAAATCGGCCCGTTTCACGTGGAAGTGTAAGAAGTGAATCTGGCACATCTCACGCAGCACGACAGCCACCAAAGCAGGCCTTCGAACAGCAAGCAGCTCAGCCACCGACTGAGGTCTTCTATAATGAAGATGGCCAGCCTCGGAAGCGAGCCAAGGTCACTCAGGCTGACTGGCGCGGCAAATCCTCTTTCGGCTCGAAGTCTTCCGACCTTCGCGTCACCGCTGCCACTGCTTCATCAATGCACATGTTTCGACCTATTGCCAAGAAGCCCTCTGCGTCAGGCAGCGACCTGGAACCACCACCTCGCGTCCCAACACCTGTCCCAAATCGAACCAGACCTTTTCAAAGAATGCCGTCTGCGCCCATGCGAAGCGCACTTCGACAAGCTTCCGTTGCAGAGTCTGATTTTGTGTCAGACATGGAGCCAATGTCGGATGCTATGTCTTCCCCCGAGGGCAGCTCTCCTGGAAATAGTGCCAGTGGTGAAACGCCCATGGACATACCTTCATCGCCTCCTGTTGTGCCAGGCTACAACATGCCACAGCCCAGTAGTCCTGGTCTGCCTACACTGCCACCCTCTCGCATGATTGATAGTGGATACATGAGCGAACGTGGATATCACAGCGGTGCGGTCATGGAAAGTTTGGAAGATGACGAAAATCGTAGTCCGGATGCTGAAGACTTGGAAATGGCTGCTCATTATCGATCTCGCAATCATCTGCGCGGATCCATCGTTAAGACCGAAGGATCTCCTGTGGAAGATATGCCAAGTGCTTACCGAATGTCCTCCGAGGTTCCTCACGACCTGCCCATCGATGTCCACCCACTGCCGGACACTGCAGACCATCAACGGTATGTTGCCAACCATGATGAAGAGCTATTCAGCGAGCTTTTCGGTGAGCTTGATAGCGGATTCGAGACTGACCTCGGCCTAGACCACGAGCAATGACCGCAAGCACGGCAAGGTCTCCAGGCGAAGATCAAACGCCGATGCCAGAAGCTGCAGGCTCCAGACGCGGTAGCTTAGCCTTGCCGCCGCAAATGCCACAGCCAAAAGCCTCGTCACGGCCTCCGCCTAAGCAAAAGCGACGACCACTGCAGCGATCCAGGACTACCACAAATGACTCAGAGGCCGGCTCACCTGCTCCTAGTGATACCGAGGGACGTCCACGTGGCGCACGTCGGTCAGGCTCGGGCGCCCCACGTCGCATCGCGATCGAGAAGAAGCTTCAGCAGTCCATCGCAAATGGAGAGATGCCCATGTTCTGCTCGCACTGTGGAGCAATTGAAACTCCAACGTGGCGGAAATTATACGTGAAGAACGTTGACGGCAAGCCTGGCCGGTTAGATTCTGTCGAAGGCGAAGGCGAGACGATTGGCATTGAAGTCACGGAGCGTGACGATGACGGTGAATCAACCAAATTTGTGATTCGCAAAAGCATGAAAAAGACCAAGAACTCTCTACCCGGTGTAGGGTTCGAGGACACAGTTGTCTGCAATCCTTGTGGTCTGTGGTTCAACAAGTTCCGAGCGATGCGCCCTCCGGACAGATGGAACCGAAAATCGGTTTCCAGAAAGTCGAAGAAGATAAGGGTGGAGGACTTTACAGATGGTCCCGAGCCTCAGTCTGAGGCATTCTTCACGGATCAGGTCATTCCAGAGGAGGCCATCGCCGGAGAAAACGAACCCGAAGATGCGCAGGAAGGCGCTGCAGATGTGAGCCAACCGAAAGCAGCGCCCAACGCTCGCCCGCGAGCGAACAGCATGCAAGTTCAGCCGCGCCGAGCTGCCAGTGACGATGGCAATGTTCGCCGGCCACAGCGAGACCCCTCGTTCATGCGCGCCATCCAATCAAGTCCAGTTCGACCTCAAGGCTCTCAAGATAGCCCGATCGAGCTTGATGTGACGCCGGAGCAACCCACCAGACGCCTTCTCTTTCCATCGCCTCGGCGCGAAGGTGAGGAGAAGACGCTCAACGGCGAAGACATCCCACGCCCTCAGTCTGCACCGTCTCCAAGCAAAGGCTTGGGAGGTAAGAAATCTGAGAAAGTTGTCTTCGTCGCTGAGCAGACTAATGTCAACGTTTTTGAGGCCTTCACGTACGACAAGGAGAACATGGCGCCGCCGATCGATGATGATGATGATCTCTCGCATCTATTCGAAGGCTCACCCAGCGCTGTCTTCAAGACTCCTGCTCGCAAGACGCCTTCGAAGAGCACACCTCGATCGCGGAAGCAGCAGCATTTTGATGATCTGTTGAAGACGCCCACGCAAAACAGCCGCAAACGCAAACCTCTCACTCCGAACGCGAATGCTGCTAACAATGCCGACATGAGCATGAACGACTTCATGACCTCTCCCTCCTCATCCCGCTACTTCCTGCGCTCTACGCCAAGCAGACTCGACCGCACCCCAGGCGGCCGCAGTGTGAGTGGCGGTAGCCAAGGAGGTCGAAACGCAGGCAGCAACGAGGTATCGCCTTTCTCCAGACACCTTGCACAAATGCTCAATGACTCCGCCAACGGCTTCAGTGACCCAGCCGCTTTCACAAGCCCGAATCGGCAATTCGACCTCAGCGACCTGCCAACTTTCACTACTCCAGGTAGAGATATGGATTGGAAGGGTCTAGATGAGATTCTGAGCAGTGAATTCGCTGGCTTCTCGGAGGGGAATGGCATGGATATGGGAGGTGCTTAGGAAGGAAGCAGCTCCTAATTGTATATGGATCACGATTGATGATGAGACGAGATGGTCATACTACCGTCGTGATAATATACATGAATACAACGCATAAGTTCTCTTGGCACGCACTGCTGATTTCTGGTCACGTCCTGACTTGCGCACTTGATGTACCACGACCTTTTCTTATTATGTAGCGACGGGGGAATGGCTTGCAGCGATCCCTTTGTGGAATGACAGGACGCGAGGGAAGCTTTCAAGAGCTCATCTCAATTGGACATTAACTAACGTAGACCCTCCCTATCACTACGAACCAATTCCTTTACTCCTCCAAAGTCTCGGTCGGAGCCTTGCTAGCCACAGAAGCATTCCTCTCGACATCACTGCTGTTCCGAGCACTAGTATCGACAGAGACGGGAAGCTTGCTCCCATCCCATGTTGCAGAAGTAATGGGGTTGACTCCAAGCACGTACATGGTATCGATCTCCTCGAGCGAGCGGTCCTTGGACTCGATCATGAAGAAGAAAACAATAGCCACGAGCGCGGCACAGCATGCGGCGAAGACGAAACCGTAGAAGTAGTCGATTGCGTCGGTGATGAAGCGGGTGAAGAAGGAGATGAGGAAGTTCCAGAGCCAGTTGGATGCGGTGGCTAAGGCCATGCATGGGCCTCGGTATTTCATGGGGTAGAGTTCGCCGACGACGGCCCAGACGAGAGGTCCCCAGGTGGTTGCGAAGGCTGCGATGGCGAGGCAGGAGAAGACGATGAGGACGCTTCCGGCTGCTGGGGTGTTTGATGGGTGGGCGGAGTCGAGGGCAAAGTGTCCGACGAATGCGTAGACCATGAAGCACATGAAGATCCAAGCTGCGCCGATCATGAGGGCGTTGCGACGGCCGGACTTTTGGACGATGTAAAGGGCGATGAATGTGCAGAAGACGTTGACGGAGCCGAGGATGATCTGGGTGACGAAGCTGTTCTCGAGACCGGTTGCTTTGAAGATGGTTGTGCCGTACTGGAGGGAAAAGTTAGGTTTACATGTACTTGCTTGCACTGGTAAAGTTTGGACCATCTTGACTTACGTAAAAGAAGAAGTTGGCTCCAGTCAGTTGCTGGCCAGCCTGAAGCACAATGCCGAGCACGGTGCGGTAGAACATCTTTGGTGCCGTGAAGATCTCGATCCACTTAGCCTCGCCTGCTGCCACCTCCTCTTCGTGCTTGACGCGAATCTCGGTGAGCAGGATGTTGACTTCGCGACCTTCTGGATCAAGACCACCAAGCTTTGCAAGAGTCTTGCGGCACTCGTCGACGCGGCCACGCTTGTAAGCGAAACGTGGAGACTCTGGCAGGAAGAGAATGCCGAAACCGAGAATTATGCCCCAAAGAAGGGAGATGGCGTTTGGGATTCTCCAGGCACCGGTATCGGCACGAGTCGATGTGCCCCAGTCGATCATCTCAGCTGTCCAAATACCGAGAGTGATGAAGAGTTGGTAGGAGGCGACGAGCAGTCCACGAATGATTGCAGGAGAGCTCTCACTTTGGTACATTGGCACCAAGACGGAGAGAGCACCAATACCAAATCCGTTGACTAGACGGCCGATCGCGAACTGGTACCAGGCAGTTTGGGAGGAGACCTCGATGACCGTGCCGATGAGTGAGAAGAAGGCAGAGACCGAGATGGATATCTTGCGACCAAAAGTGTCGGCGATCTTGCCTGCAATCAGAGCACCGAACAAGCAGCCCACGCAGAGAATACCGGTGATCGTTCCCTGTCGGGCCGCTGAGAAAGTGTAGGAGCCATCTGATTGCAGCTGTCCGAAGCGCTGTGCGTAATCATGCATCTGGAAGAATCCTGAAATTTGACCAGAGACATAACCGAACATGAAGCCACCGATCGAAGCCACCAGTCCGAGGAAGACGGCTGCGAAGGTGACCCTCTGGCCCGAGGCTGCTGGCGAAGGAGCTTTCTCCAGCTGGTTGGCATGCTGAGCCTCACGCTCAGTGCGCTTGAGGAAGGGCATATTGGACTCGGAACCGTGCAAGCGGTATGGACCTTTCGAAGGGAAATGCTTGAGGAGAGGAGGAATGGACAAGGTGAAAACGGCGAAGGACTTTCACTCGCCTTTTATTTCGACTCCAGAGTCCCGCCCAAACAACCGCAAAAGACGCTTGGAGTCGCGGGGCCTGTTAGTTGGAGGCCCGTGGCAAGCCCACAATGCGACTGAAAGGCTGAAAGGTCTGGTGGGATGCAGAGCTTGCTGTCTTCGATGTGACCTTGGCGATGGATATTGTGTTGAGGACAGTCTCTTCCCTGTTCTCATATCGATATATGGGTCTCGCGCGTGTGGTCGATGTGGGTCATGGCAGAAAATGTCACGCGTTTTGACGTGAATGCCATTGCCATACCGAGACTGGCAAGCCGGACCTGGTCGTGAAGAAGGAGCATCGCGAACACGTTTGTGCTAGGGCTGATTTTCGGTATGTTCTTCGACATTCTTCCCGTATGATGCAGTCAGGTATGAGTGATGTATTTGCTGAGCAACTTGGCGCTGCCTGACGACATGCAGTGAATTGTATTGTGGATCGTGGTGTGAAAGATGCCAGGGAGCCTCGCTTAGACTGCTGTTTTGGGGAAGGTTCCGGCAGTCAACCGCCGAGCTTCTGCACCGGCGTAACTGGCTGGCGATCTTGATTAACGTCATGTCGCTACAGAAAACACTTTTTTCTTCTCATCTTCCTCAATCGACCAGATGCTGGCATCACATTGGATCTGGCAAGAAAACCGATGAGGTTGAGACCCTTCACGCGCCGCTCTTCTGGTACAGATGGATAGGCATGAGTGGGCCTTTCGTGTGAGAATTGAAAGACACCGCGACAGCGCCGAGATAATCACGGCCGACTTTTCGTCTCGCTCCGGGAAGCGAGTGCTGATGGGCAGCGGCTTCGCTGGGATGAATATTCATTCGGAATCGGCTGCCAGGACGAATCTCGGCCCTGTTCTGTAACACAAGCAGTCAGGGATTATCCAAATGCAGCAGTTTTCGAAGCTTGACGCACGCCTAGACAGCAGTCAGAACAAATGACGAAAACGCGAAGAACCTTCTTGATGGTAACGTCTTTTCAACATCCGATGGAGGTAGCGGGAGAGCATGCGACAATGAAGTGCCCTATCGTGATACCGTCCACATACCGCTAACGTGTGCAGCCACCCTTTCGTGTTTGCAGCCTTTCGTTAGCGCCGTCTTCAATTCGTTGCTTCAATGTTCGGAAAATTTGGATTCGCCGAGAGCATAGCGCTAACGAAAGGGTGTATATGAAAGGATGGTTGCAGACGTTATACTGTACAACACATCATTCATCAAGCGAACGACCTTCCGCTGTCGAGCAGCATCCCGAGATCTTACGACTCGCAGACTCTTGCTGGCGAAGCTATCTTAAGCTAATAATGTAGAATGTACCATCGACATGGCCTGCGATCCATTCGATTAACCAGGTCACACGACAACCAGCGAGTCTCTGGTAACAGGATGCTGGATAGTTGAAGAGGGCGATGTGCTTCTAGAGAGCACATGGCCTAGCCACGGATCTTCCGCCGATATATCCTGCCACCTCAATGACCTGCAGCACGCAAAGATTGATCTCATACTAAGAATGCAGTCCTACTGACGTCGCTCCAGAAGTTACACTTCGATGATCAGCCGATGTGGTTTGGAACGCTCATTACTATACCATGACATTCATAGCTACGGAAATGATGTGAGATGCGGGAATAATGTAAGACTGTTGAGTGGTATTTGAAAAATAATGAAAAAAAGGTGAAGGAAATTATGCCAAAGGAAAAGATTGTTGGTGTTCAGGCGCCGGGGGATGGGTGGAAGCCAATTAATGTGAAATTCTTGGGAAAGATGTTCCGAGTTCGAAATATGCGTGCGAGGGTGGAGTTACTTTACGGAAGAGCAAGCACGGAGAAGATTTTTAGTGAATGCTGCTGTAGGGATGGGAGATTTTGGTGTTCTCGCTTAGCTTGATGGGAAGATGGTGAGGTCAATGTTTGATCCAGCACCAGTATATCGTGATGCATCCAGCGATAGCTCCTGGCAGGCCAAGCGCAAGGCCAACTATCAAGCCGATTTTTTCGAATTTACTGAGGCCGTCATCGTTGTCTTCGTTCCCGGAGTTCGAGCTTGACACATCTTGTTGAGTGGCAGGGATCGTGGCGTCGGAATTGTAGGGCGGAGAATGTGCTGTGGTCCATACTGTCTGCAATGTTGTAGACCCCGCCCAGTCTGTGGTCGTTACGAGAGTGGTGGTGGCAATTGGGACGTGCGTGGAGATCCAGCTTGACGTTAAATACTGGTCGTCCCAACTTTCATAAATTGAGGTTAATGCATAAGATGTTTGTTGAGCAGTTGTCGCTGAGTATGTACTAATTGTTGATGGTGTTGGACTACTGCTCGTGCTCAGGTCCTCGCTGTACGAAGTCGTGTAGGATGTCGTTGCGCTCGGCAATGTGCTAGTCGTTTCCAGAGATGGAGTTTCGTACGTAGACTGAGCTACCGAGAGAACTGCGAACAAGCAGATTTGGAACAGGGTAAGGGAGAGCATGATTGTAAGCGTTGATAGATCAGTGAAGGCTGGATGGATGAACGAACGGAATGATGCGGTGTTCTTCATTTTGAGCATTGCAACCAAACCATATATACCGGGCTCACCAGCCACGGTCTTGTAGGCGCAGATAGCGCATTGTCAGCACCTGAATGTTGTGTGAACTTCAGCCTGAGGATATGTTAGCATATTTGCTTAATCATGCGATGTACTCAATCGCACTCTTGTCTGTTCGCATTTCTGTGGAAGTTTGATCATAACCAAAATCATGAATCATTGCTGGGTATTTTCACTATGTGAGAGATCGTGAGGCCGTCGGTACAAAATTCGCGCAACAGCTATCTTCACATGATAGCAAGTGAATGAGGACGGTACGTTCCAGCTTTGCAAGGATCGTGTTCATAGTGATACTTCTGCTGCTGTTGGCTGCCCTGAATGGAGAAGTCCGTCACGGCGCATACAAGCGACACGCTATGCACGCATATACCGCCATATATACTTTAACGCATGTGGCTGAAAAGCTTGACCTTCGCTGGCAATTTGCCTGAAAAAGGGAGCCCTGAAATACAAAGTACTGGCTTCGGAAACCCCGTGGGTAAAAACATTCTCTTTCGTGATTCGTACAGTATAGACTGGCGGCTGGGACCTCGCAGGTAGATCGTGTTGCATGGTCAGATATCCATTACATCCTTCGCGACACGTTTCTCGACGTCGTCCAGCAGTTTCATTACGCTTGCCCTGCGATTAGATTCGGATGGTCCTTGGGCCAGAATTTTGTAGCCTATGTCGTTGACGTTGGCGTCTGGGTTACTCGTATCTCGAGCCATCAAGGCCGCATAGTGAAGACCTTTGCCAGCTTTCCCCGTGATGACGCGAAGGTCGATCTGTCTTGGGAAGAGGACCTCTGCGTTGATGACTGAGGTTGAGGCTCGTCAGCACAAAGTTGGAACTCTGCCAGGGCGAAGCTGTCTTACTGATTTGCCGGCAGACGCCTTCAAGATCCATGAACTCAGTCTCCCAGTCGAATTGATCGTAACGAGTGTGTTTTGAAGACATGACTGCTTTTGTTCACTAGCTGAATTGATTGAATACTGAGCTGGAAGGTGTGTATATGTTGTTGTTGCCTGCCATGTTTCAGGATGTTGCGGTCGTCGGACTTGGTCTTCATGCCTTGCCTGACCTCCCTGCTCCCTGTCCTGGTCGAGCTCGTGACGGCGTGAGGCTCAGCGAGTCGGGCGTGTCCGTGCACGAACTTTGAAGCAGCTTTCGATGAACTTTATCATCGCCAACGAAGACCACATCAATCAACACCGCTGCATCGCGCCTTCCATCTGAAAATACAGTAGACCGTCTCCAATATGGTCAAGCTTGAGGAGGTCCCCGATGAGGAGCTCTACGCATCGCAGCAGGGCCCAAAGGAGGACGAGGATGAGTGGGACACAGACAGCGGTATGCATCGCATGGCAAGGCAAATTCTAGCATCCCCTTTAGCTGATGAAAAGCTGCAGAATCAGAAGTCTCAGATGTAGAAGACGATGAGAGCCTCGATGAATCACTTCTCGACCGAGTATACGCATTAAAAGACATTGTCCCACCAACATACCGCAAGCACGTCTCGAATGTCGCATCAACAGGATACAGCTTCGTATCAAAGAGCGCAAGCTTCAGTGGAAAGGCGCTATGGGTCATCAGCACGAGTGCGCTGCTGCTGGGAGTGCCGTGGGCGCTGGCTTTCAGCGAGGAGCAGCAGCTACAAGAGATGGAGAGGGAAATGCGCATGCAGCAGAGCGCAAATGAAGTGAGTACAATAAAGAAATACCGTGGAAATGCTGCGCGCTATGGATATGGCATGCTAACACTATGTGGCAGCTTCTCGGACAGACACAGGCCAAGCCAGCTTTGTAGAAGCCCACCCATTGTACAGAATTAGCGCATGATTCCTCGCATCATGGGAGGAGATCGTTGCGCCTGTATTATACTTCTCTGCTCAGAAGATGGACAGGGTGATCAAAATGCTGCCCTGAATCCTTTCTTTGACCCTTTGCACCGCTTTTCATACCACAACCTTAAAACTCACCAAAAAGCTGACATTGCCGTAGCAAGAGCAATGAATACCAAAATGGAAGACGGCGCATATCTTGGTGCACTTGGTGTTCGTTCTCCGGCAGGCGATGCTACCTTCTAATACGGCTCCGACTCCAAGCCGAAATCCTTCGGTCACTGCAACCTCATAAGCAAAGTGCTCAAGCATTGCACATGCACATATAAAGACAGTCCTCGAGAAGCGAATAGATATACACAAGACCTCTCCTGCACTCAATTCCAGGACATGACCACATCGAAGCACACTGCGAAATTCGCGAAGCTCACCACCATGGACTCGACCACATCACAACATACCTACACAGGCTCATGCCTCTGCGGCTCTATCTCCATCGTACTTACACTTGACAAAGACCTCTATTCCGAACCCAATGGCCATCTCTGTCATTGCCTCAATTGCCGCGAATTTTCGGGTGGTCCCGCCGCTATGTGCTTCATTACACCTACAGAGACGGTCCAACTTACCGACTCGAAGGAAACTCTCACGACTTATCAGGATAGCAATACAGGAAGTGGAAGGACTGTACCCAGGAGCTTCTGTTCTGCATGCGGAAGTGCTGTTGGATGCGTGCCAACTTCCATGGATGAGAGATTGAGCATTGTTGCTCTTGGCTTGTTTGATAAGGTGCCCGCTCCTGTATTTGAGGTAAGTTGAGCACATCACAGGATTTTCTATTCGCCGATGTGTTTGAACAGTGCTACACGAGCCAGAGACTGCCTTGGAACTCGCCTGCTGCTGATGCTGGGAAGCAGTACCAATTCATTGACGAGGTCATCAACCATGTTCCAAGCTTAGACTCATGAGGGCGCTTGTGGTTCCGAGAGTTGAGATCTAGACTTTTGGAGAGAGAGGCTCGCGTCATCACTGCTTCGGTCGCCAAGACTTTACTGTATGAGGGCCTCAGGGCATAATGAGGCTCAACTCCGTCTCCATCACGTGTTTAGATGCCAAGGTTCACGACGCGGTACAACGCACAGTCGAGCCTTACACCCTCTTCACCCCTGGTCGGGCCGTACAGGGACTAGACACCGCTGCTGTTTTGACCAATCTTCTGTCTAGAAATATAGGCAGCACCCAAAGCAGCAAATCTCAGGTTCTCTTGCAAGACAAGAATCGCCTGTGGGATAGAGCCTGTGCGGCCTCGGGCGTGGGAAGAGGGTGTACCGTCTGGCACCATAGACGCATGCATGACCTTGCTATGTGTGTCGCCCTGCACCTAGCGCATCTAGCTCAGCAGCGCAGCATATAGCTCACGTACTCCCCACACCCGCTTCTCTCTCACTTTCGCAGCTCTCTCACGGGAACATCATTTTTCCGTCCCACCATCGCCGATCCAGATCGCCCTTTCGATTAGGACAGTCCGCACAAGGCAAACTTGCAGCCTCACCGACCAACCATCATGTCCGCCCATATCAGCCAAGAGGAGTTCCAGACATGGGTTTCCTGGATCAACGAAAACGATTGGAGCGCCTACAATGTCTCCGCCTTGGATGATGATGCAGCTGAAGCTGTCTCGTCCAAGGAGAGGTAAGTTTAAAAAAAGACACAGGCTAACAAGAGGGCGAACTTCAAGGCGAAGATTCCGTTGGCCTCATCATACCATCGCTCATGCATCTGAGGAGCGAGCCTCGTCTCACGAACCCGAATCGTCGAACGGATCGAATTTGCAGATTGCAAAGCTGGCCCTGAGATGTCCCAGAGAAGACTGCACCTATACGAAGGCTTTCCCTCGACAGTATGAGCTGGATCGACATATTGCCACAGTGCACGAAAAGCAGAAGCCATTCTGGTGTCCCGTAAAAGGTTGTTTCAAAAGCACAGCGGCACCATCGTTCACTAGAAGCGACAAGCTTACTTCTCACATTCGAGCATGTCATAAAGTCGACGCAGACACGGACTGTCCGGTTGTCGGCTGTCCGGTGACGCTGGAACTTCTTCTACTCGGCAGACATCTGGTATTCGATCATCATCGTGGCCTCGACCGTACTGCCAGGGCCCACGCAAATGCCGTGGTCAACGCAGCGAGCTCGAAGTTTCGGAAGTGCCCTCTCTGGCAGTGCTCAGCTCAAGTCCCGCTGTCGAGATTCGAAGCACACTTGAAGTCGCACGGTAGAGACGAACTGGAATGCATGGCTGTCGATTTGGCAAAGGAAGGTTATATCATAGCATTCTTTGACGATTCGCAAGAAGCTGCCGAGATATATGTCAGGTGTCCAGTCTGCAGCGACGTTGTCGAAAGCCTAGCAGACTTTGAAAAACACTTGCTGTTCTCTCACATCACAAACCCAGGATGGCCTAATCCGCAGAGAATTCCATCGCTGGATAGTGGATTCTATGAAGGCCATTGGACTTCTCGGATAGCAATGACGGACCGTAAGGATCGCCAAATTGGCTTGCATTGTCGTGGATGCGGTGAAGACTTCGCCGATAGACATGACTGCGGCATCATGCGCAACAACAAAGATATCGTGGCCGAACTTCGACCTCACCGCCAGGCACTCCTTCGACTCTGTCCAGCGTTCGGTGCATGCGAGATCGTATTCGAGGACTTGATTCTCAACGAGTCTTGAGAGACGATAGAGATACTTCCAATCAGCACTCGACTCCTTCATTGGAACATTTCTTTCTACACAACTCCACAAGACAGCAGAATGAGAAAAGCATAAAAAAACATGAAAGAAGATTAACAGCGGAGGCAAAAAAGGACTAATGAGTTTCTTATGTATTCGGCGTCGGAGGTGATTAGATAGCTATCGTATTACGTGCGTTTGCTTTTCGCGCTTCCTCAATAACGACCGCAGAGACTGAAGTAAACGCCTACCTTGCCTGCAGTATATCATGACCATTCTAGACATTCGCTTGAGCGAAGACCTTGCACAACTCCGAGCCAAGGCGGTGTCGTCGGTCTCCAAACGAAAACCTTGGTCGCCTGAACTGACCAAGAGGGCTCCATGGGACTCGTGTCCGAGCCAGCGACTTCATCATTGATCTTGAAACTCGTCCTCTACATGCATTCAGCTGTCAAAACCATCATACAACTCCGAGCCAACGCGGCTTCTTTGGCTCTCAGTGAAAACCCGTGTTCGCCTATGAACGTGCCTATAATCAGAACACCAACTCCTCATATCTCGTTTCTATAACTTTCACTCATTGGATCGTGTCCAGACTTTCGAATCTAGTCGTGTTGTTGTGTTTTTAGGTCAAATTGAACAGCCTTTGAAGCGGTTGAGTTGGATGGGTTTCTTCAGGATTTGGCCGATACTTGACACTTGTTGAAAGGTTTTGCAAGGCTTAAGGTGCAATGGAGGTTTCCTCGGGCTCTGTCTGGTGTCGCTTGCAGGGCATCAGATCAGGCAGAACTTCAGGCACACACTTAACCTTCAACATCTCCAGCTCTTTGCGACAACTTCTCTACTACATCCATCTGCCAGTGTTGCACGCTCAAAATGGGCAAAGGTGAGTCGCCAATGCTATATGTATATCACTTGTCGCTGACATAACGCTGACAGGTCACAGGCACGGACAAACTCTACATTACCCACAGCGAGTGGTCATCTGAAGATGCCTTCTCTGCCAGCGCTGGCGCAAATGCGAGGAAGGCTGCGAATGCAGGTGCCGGCGCCAACTTCAAACGATTGCCTTTCAATTTCTGCGCCGTGTCACTTCAACCATTCGAGCATCCAGTGTGCACGGCAGATGGCACGATATTCGACCTGACCAATATTCTACCATGGATCAAGAAGCATGGCACAAATCCTGTGAATGGACAGCCACTTAAGAGCGCGGATTTGATCAAGCTCAACTTTGCAAAGAATGAGGAAGGCGAGTTCGTGGATCCAGTGACTTTTAAAGTGATAACGGACAACACGCATCTGGTTGGAATTAAGACGACGGGAAATGTGTTCAGCTACGATACAGTGGAGAGGCTCAACATCAAGGCCAAGAATTGGAGGGATCTGATCAACGATGAGGAGTTCAAGCGGAGCGATATCATCACGCTACAAGATCCTCAGAACATCGAGTCGAGAAACCTGAGCCACTTCAAGTATCTGCAAGAAGGCCAAAGCACACTCACGCCGGAGCAGGAAGCAGAGCGAAGTGCTGGAGTTAATGATCAGAATCTGGGATCGGCAGCAAAGATATTGAAGGCGAAGGAAGCGGTTGCGAAAGCAAGAGCTGAAAGAGAAAAGGCTGCGAATAGCACGTCCACAGAAGCACAAGCACTCGCCAATGCACGGAAAGCGCATGCAGAGACTGTGAAATCGTCGAGGACGACGAAGCCAACACCATACAATGCCGCCCAGTATACAAATGGTTTGGCGGCTGCTTCTTTTACGAGCACTGGAATGACACCAAACACATCGACTGAAAGAGCTATCATGACTGACGAAGAGTACATGCTCAAGCCAAAGCGGGTCAGGCAGAAGGGCTATGCACGAGTTACGACAAACTTGGGCGCCATGAACATCGAGCTATATCCCGAATACGCACCAAAAGCTGTCTGGAACTTCATCCACCTTGCCAAACGTGGCTACTACAGTGGCATCAAATTCCATCGAAACATCAAGAACTTTATGATCCAAGGCGGCGACCCCACGGGAACAGGAAGAGGCGGGCAGTCATGCTGGGGCAAGACATTCGCCGACGAATTCGAAGGACCGCTTGTACACGATTCCCGAGGCGTGCTATCCATGGCGAACAAGGGCAAGGACACCAACACCAGTCAATTCTTCATCCTATATCGGCCCGCGAAGCATCTGGATCGCAAGCATACGATTTTCGGCAGAGTGGTGGAAGGTCTGGACACTTTGGACCGGCTGGAAAAAGTTGAGGTGGACGACAAGAGCCGACCACTCCAGGATCTCGTCATGGAAGATGTGGTCGTGTATGTCGATCCATTCGAGGACTTCCTGAAGCAGAGAGACGAGAAAGAAGCCGACGAGGCACGTAAGGAGAGAATCCGGAAGGAGGGCGGCACTGAGGATGATCGCACAACGTGGACAGGCAAGAGGATAAGAGCGGACGGTAAAGTGGAGAATTCTGGTGGCGCCGGTGGAGTTGGCAAGTATATGAAGAAGCAGCGCGCGTCCGCGGAAGAAGATGAGATGGTCGGTGAATGGGGGGATGATGAACCCGCGACTAAGAAGACCAAGAAGGCTGCTGGTGGTTTTGGTAATTTTGACGCTTGGTGATTGATTATCAGAGCGACCCTGCAAATCAGCTTCATCTCATCAAGAACTTCAGCACTACTTTTTTTTATTCTGCCCCGCCACTGTGCAGATCAAGGTGCGGCATTGGAATCCACGTATCTGATGAAATGAAAAATTTTCACTTACATAGATAAGAACCCCAAAACCTCTATTCTATTCTCTTGCAAGCAAGCAAGCACTCACGACGCCCCACCTAAAAAAAATTTCAAGATTGCACGTCGGGAAGAAAAGAGCAAAAAATAAAAAAAATAAAAAAAAAATAGAACTACGAATCGCGGTACCAGATCATCTTGACGCGCACAAACTGGAATCGAGAAGATATAATAAGAGTGTTCAGGGTGAATGGCTCAAAATGGTGTTGATTTTTCATTGATTCCATCCATCGTAGCCCACAGCCATCCATAAAAACGCCTTGCCTTGCCTCGCAGTGGACATCTATGCTAGTTGAAAACGCTCATCATCAGAATCATGAATTTGAAAAGGCTTACTTGGAGAAGATTTTCTCAAGACCACCCAACAGGATATCAGCGTGCTTTTTCTGGAAGATCAACATGGGTCGCAGACGGACCGCACGCTCTCCAGAGCCACCGATGTTGATACCAACACCTTTAGCCTTCTTCAGGATCTCGTCGCGGCGTGGCGAGTCCCATGCAATGAAAGTTCCTTGACCCTTGCCACGGAGGTTGTTGATCTCTCCTGGGTACTTCTTGGCGAGATTCTCGAGGCCGGAGAAGAGGTAGTCACCGGTGTGGGCCGTGTTTTGGACGAGGTTTAGACGCTCGATTTCATCGATGATAGCACGGAAAAGGATGGCGCGAGCTGGGTCACCCATCCAGGTGTTGAATTGGCGGTAAGGCTTGTTTGGTCGCAAGTCGTTGTTGCCAAAGTAGTAGCCAGCAGTCTGTGCCTTCTTCGAGAATGTGACCATGTCCGGTGGGTCTTGCAGATTCCAGTGCTCGTGGGCCCAGAACTTGCCAGTGGCACCAACACCCGTCTGGACCTCATCAACAATCATGAGAACATCGTGTTTTCTGGTGATCTGTCGCAGGCCGTTGAAGAATGCTGGGCTGGCATGATTGTCGCCACCCTCGGACTGGATTGGCTCGATGATGATGGCGGCTGGTGGGTTGTGGTAGGTGGTGATGAGCTCCTCGACCTCAGCGAGACAGCGGGCCTCCTCTTTGGCATTCTCCTCGGCGTGCTGCTCGAGTGGGTACTTGAGGGCTGGGAAAGAAGCTTGTGGCCAGTCAAATGCCGGAATGTCGAGCTTGTGAATTGGCTTCGAGCGGGTAGTGGAGAGAGAACCGAAGAGACGGCCGTGGAAAGCAGTCTTGAACGACAAAATCGACATGTTTGGAGAACCTGGAGATTGGTTGTTCATGGAGGAGTTCATTTCTTCAGCTGTGAACTCGACATCTGGACCACCACGCTGCTGACGACGCTTCCACATGAACGCGGCCTTGTAGGCAAGCTCGTTGGCATCAGATCCGGCCTGGGCCGTGAAGACTTGGTCGCAGCCTGGTGGCGCCACGCGAAGAATGCCAGACTTGAGAATGTGAGCCCAGTCGTGCTGTGGGAAGTTGCCCAATGCTGGCCTGTTGATAATGGCCGAGGCCATCTCGGGGCTTGTAGCAGCGGCAAGCAATGCTGGGTTGCTGTATCCCACGGGAATAGAAGCAATCTGAGCATAGACATCGAGCAGGACGTTGCCGTCCAAGTCTGCAATGTAGTTGCCAAAGCTGTTCTGGTAGTTTACCATCATGTTCAGCGAGCGCGTATCGAAGACCTTGTCGAGCTCTGCAATGGCCTCTTTCGACTTTGGACCAGGAATCTCTGTCCTGATGCTTGGGCCCGTTGGCTCGTCTGGGAGGTACGACTGGCCATGGTCGACCACATGGTTGTTGAAGGCGGACTTGACGGCAGCAGCAGCAGCAGCGCTGGCGCCGTGGGAAGGCGACTGAGTGGCCATTGTTCGTCGTGCGAGAGTCGGGGGTCGGATAGAAGGTCGGATAGAAGATCGGATGGCTGGCTGCAAGCGTGCAGCAGTCCTTAAGAAGGACGGCATTGTGTGTGAGGATGTACCGTCTGGCGAGAGTAACAAGTCAACAAGTCACGGTCACCTGGAACAGGAAACATTATGTAGTGGGGTCGAGCTTCCAGGGCAATACCACGGGAACTACGGGGTGTCCGCCTCTGACTTCCACATACGGCAGGCGTATCATCCACGCCGAATCTCCGCATCCGACGTTCGGCCTGATTCTGTGATACCCGTGTGCTACGCGACCGTGACTTATATTTCTGGAGTACCATCTCCCAATGATCGACTCCTGTCACCGCAATCACCTTCCCTTTCCAGTGTTGTTGTGGTAAAAATAAGCTTTCAGCCTGCTCTTGTCGCCCGGGCCGGGTACTTGCTCTTACAGTATGTACAAACATGATATGCACAAGCTAGGTACTCTTTCAGGCTCTGGTACGTACGTTGACTCAATTATGATAACACTATTGCCTTCACTATGGTGCTTCTTCGGTCCTGTGAGCCATCTGTTCAATGCATCTCTACTATACATGTTGCAATCTCCTCCCAACGCCACGCCTGCTCCAATTGATCAATGATGCTTTTACTGATTAACACTGCTCAACCACTCATCATCTAATACTCAAGAGACACGTTTGATTTCCACTTTGGATCGAGCGTCTCTTCCAGAGCGAGTACCAATGCTGATCTCGTCGGAATGTACACTTGCAAGAAGTTCTTGCGGTTGTTCCACGCGAAGTCGGTGGTGAAGAATCTCGAATCGTTTTGAACGCGACCGAGACCACGGAATGCTGCATCATCCGTGTTCAGCACAATGCGGTATGTGCCAGCATGCTCCACGCCGACTCGGTAGTCCGTGAAGGAACTTGAAGGATGAAAGTTGAAGATCCACAGGAGACCGGCACGCTCGAAGACGATCACCTTGTCGTTCTCGTTCTTCAAGCTGATGTATGCTTGCGGCGAGTGGAGCCAGCCATATTTCTCCTCCGTCCATTGCATGGCTTTGTCGAATTCGTTCAGGAATCGGTACCGCAGCAGATCATCCTTGATAAGGTTGAACTGTCTCCTCGCGTAGTGAAAGCTATTGTTGTTGCCTTCTCGCGGGAAGTCAAGCCACTCTGGATGCCCGAATTCGTTGCCTTCAAAGTTGAGATATGCTTCCCCTCCGAGACCATGCGTGATGAGTCGGATCATCTTGTGCAATGCCATTCCTCGCTCGATGACAGGCGTGAATTCCGTAAGCTCTGACATATTCGTGTACATTTCGGCGTCACAGAGCCAGAAGAGGAGCGTCTTGTCACCAACAAGCGCTTGATCGTGACTCTCCGCGTACGCAATCGTCTTTTCGCCGTGTCTTCGGTTCGTAAGGGTGAAGCAAAGAGCTCCCATATCCCAATCGATGTCTTGCTTCTCCTTCAACCACTTGATGTACAAATCTGGTACGGCCATGGCCAGTCTGTAGTCGAATCCTATTCCACCCAGACTCAGCTTGACGCACAACCCAGGCATGCCGCTGACGTCCTCAGCAATCGTAATGCAATCTGGATAAAGATTGTGGAGCATCTCGTTGGCAAGCATGAGGTACACGACTCCCTCTTCGTCCACGCTGGGACCGAAGTATTCGTGGTATCCTCCGCTGAATCCAGTACCGATGCCGTGATGTGTGTAGAGCATACTCGTCACACCGTCGAAGCGGAAGCCGTCAAACTGGTACTCTTCAATCCAAAAGCGAAGGTTGGAAAGCAGAAAGCGGAGGACTTCGTGGTGCCCGTAGTTAAAGAGCCGCGAATCCCACAACTCGTGCCGTCCACGAGCACCTTCGTGGAAGTACAGATGATCGCTGTTGTCGAACATGTTAAGGCCGTCGAGAACGTTCTTGCTGGCATGCGAATGAACGACATCAAGCAGAACGGTGATTCCCATGCCATGTGCAGTGTCGATCAGCTCCTTAAGGTCATCTGGATGGCCGTAACGTGAAGATGCAGCGAAGAATGAGTTGATCTGGTAGCCGAATGAAGCATAGTAGGCATGTTCCATGATGGCCATGAGTTGGATGGTGTTGTAGCCAAGGTCTCGAATGTGCGGCAAAGTATCGCGAGTGAACTCCTTGTAGGTGGCAACGCGTGGTTCTGGACTAGAGATACCAACGTGTGCCTCGTAAATGCGTGCACTCTTGGGCTTTGCTGGGCGTGGGTTCTTCCACTGGTATTTCTGCGGCGGATTCCAGAAACGGGCATCGTACACAGGCGACACGGACAAATCTTGTGTGACTCGCTTTATCCATGCTGGCAACCTCTCTTGTCTCTGTCCATCATTCGGCACCACCATACTGATCTTGATCTTGCTATCGTGTGGAATGGCAGGCTGGCCATCAACAGGCGGCAGATGAATTTCCCAAGCGCCAAACGGATCCTTCTTCATCTCGTGACTATCTCTGTTCCAGGCATTGAAGTCGCCGATGAGGTAGGCTCGCAGGGCAAACGGCGCCCATTCTCGGTAGGTAATGGTGTTATCGGGAGCGACATTGAAGCCGAATTTCTCGTATCCACGTGAGAACTTTTCGAGACCGCCTTCGTGCTTGTCGATGGTCTTGATCCAGTTCTGCGTTTTGGAGAAGCGCGATCGCAAGGCTGCAGAGTATGGTTCGAGCCATGGGTCCAGCTGGACGATGCCTAAGAAATGTTAGGAAGAGTCACGGGCAATGGCTCAGCCGACGTACCCGTGCCATCGTTCTTGACGTTGCCATTGACGCCTACCATTACACTGTCGGGTGCCTTCTCGTTCAATTGAGAGGCCATGTTGTGGATGGCTGATAGCTTGGTCGATAAGGAAGTGCAGAAGATGAAGAAGAGGGGGAAGAAGAAGAGGGAGAGGAAGAAGAAGAAGAAGGGAGAGGAAGATGCAGCGACAATGTGCCAAGCCTGTGTGCCTCAATATGCTGATGATGATGAGGGTGAGGATTAAATGCGGTGGGGTTCAACTTTTCTGGGGAAGCTGCGAGCTCAGTCAACCGTCATTTCGTCTCAACGAACTGCAGAGAGCGCGGCTTTTGATGAGAAACGGCGCAGAAACTGGCGATGCCTGCATCGTGGCGTACTGCTGGGCGACTCCCTCGCTGGTTGAGGAGAACTATCCGCTGCGTAGAGATGAAAAGAGACACGAGATTAGTCCTCCGCTATTAGCCCTGCAGATCACGTGCAACTAAAGTCTAACACATTCATTGCTCTGCGCATGCCTCGGACGCAGCCAGGACAGTCTTCAGCATATCCTGACACCACACATCCTGACTCCCTGATCCGCCACGACCGCTTCACGGTCAAACCACGTCTTCATCATGTCTTTGACGAAGCTCTTGTCGGCTTCGCTCCAGTTGTCCAGGCCCATATCTCGAACAGCGTCTCCAGTGACCTCGATTTGCTCTTCCTGAATGCCTTCCTCAGTATCGTCATCCGCCTCTTCCACGATGTTAGCAAGGCGCCGGAGAACACCTTCCGTGACTCGGCGAAAGTATGCCACCAGCAATGTTGCGGCAGCACGCGAATACTCAGACTCCTTGTCCTCTTGTGTCCTCTGCGGAATCGTCCCAGGAAAGAGATTTGCGACGTCAGGCAGGTCGAATAGAAGTTCTTCATCAGCTTTAGCCTCATCGTTCTCCCATGCGCTTGCCTCTCCGGCCGACGCCCACCACATGAATCCTCTATACGCCATTGCTTGCCAAGACGATACCTCAACGGCTTCAGATTCATCGCGATTCTGCAGACCGATATCGTAAAAGTCCTCGCCGAAACTACTTGTTCCTCTCCTTTCCAGAAGTGGTCGTGAATCTGACTCGGTCGTGGGTGATTCGTCTGCGTACCTTGATACTGTCTGCCGTCGCAACCTACGTAGCTCCCTTCGCAGCAAAGTCCACCTTCGCAGATCTCTCTGTGACGCTTTGACTATCTTGCCGTCAGAAGTGCGAAGTCTTGGCCACGAACGCTTGGGATTAGTCTGAGAAGGTAGCTCGATGAGCAGATCGTACAGGCCCTTCTTCTCGCCCAGAATATCGTCCGTAGTGGTCGCGATCCAACCCTTGGGATCTGGTGTTTTAGTAGTAAGCGAAGGGAGATCGTGAATTCCGATGCTGAACAAAGGCGAACTTCGCAGAATGCCCTCAGCTTCTGAGGGAAGGCTTTCGGATAGCGACTGGGGAATACTCGACAGCACTGATGCCATGTACACTGCATTAGCATTCCGTTGAACAGATGGACTGCCAAGGAATAGCATGCGCCGTCTGCTCAATGCAGCTCGATGTATTGGGAATAGCAGAGGTCCAAATGTTTCCAGAATGTTTGGCACCGAGAGCGCCGGGTGATCCAAAGGCCAGGCACCATCAACATTGAAGTCTGCTAAAGTCGCCTCGGATCCAGCTCTTTTCCTCTTCTTGCTGGCACTCGGGCTGGAGCTAGAAGGGCCTGCTGACTTCGGCTTCGAATCACCATCAGATCTGTGCTTCTTCCAGAACAGTTCTAAAGGCCGAGTATCGGCACTGTCCTGCACGACCTGTTTCGCCAGACTTCTCAGCTCTTCAGCGTGTATCCAACCACGTCCCAATACTCCACAGTCCAATGGCACCAAAGCGCCAACGGCGACGAAGTTCGCATTGCGATGTCGTGCGTCTGCTTCGCCTTGTACGAAGGCACTCACGCCGGCGTAGGAGCCGTGAACGAAGTATACAAGATCCTCTTTGACCGCGTGCAATCCTGAAGGCAGACTCTTGTATTCAACGCCGTCGAGATCGATCTCTGATAAGCTCCGTTTCCACGCGATGGTATAGCTGCAGCCTTGTCAGCTTTGGTATGGAGAGGGTTCTTGTAGCAATACGCACCCCACCTTTTGATCGAATACCACAAGGAACACAGCTGCAACAGGAGGAATCTGCTGCTGCTCCATTGTGAGCTCGCTGGTCAAAAGAGACGACGGTATGCAGCAGATGTTGTGAGACCCTGAATAATCAACGCCGCGCCAGACACGCGCTCACGTTGGCGCATTGGCGGTCCGTGAGCCGCCGGCGGCTATATATATCCAGCATCTCGCCAACTTGCCTCGCCCCCTCCTTTCAAACACGTCTGCTCCATCATCGGCACTCATACAGCTCTGTTGAGAGTCGGGTCTCCGGCAAGTGTGGACAACGACGACAGGCAGTGGCGATGCCGCTTCGTCTCCTAAGTGGTACTTCGACGACTTCGCAATCTCTAGTTCGTGATGGACTTAGAACTACTCAGTGCCAGCGATCAACTTGGAATTGAGATCGCAGAAGAACTCATCTTACCATTCACACGGCTGCCCTTGAGATGAGCAGGAACCACAGAGGCCGTCCACGTTGGTATTCCACCGTGATGAGACTACATATTCCAGTAGCGCGGCATGCCACTTCGAGACAGCCGCTCAAAAGCTGAAGTCGCAATCCCTAACTTGATCTGTACGACACTGTACTGTAGGTTTTGAAATGGTCAGTTTTGGACTCAGATTTTGATGCCTTTATGCAAGAACTGCTCGCTGAATTTAGGATACCTGGTGCCTCTGTTGCGACTATATATCAATGGCGATCAAATCGAGGACGAAGGTGAGCAAAGCTTCCTGTGCCCTCGTTCACATTCACCACCTCTTGTTACATTCTCAAACAGGGAAATGGAGTGACCAGACTCGGCGGTCCTCCAATCATTTCAGACACGATCATATACTCAGCGAGCATGTCCAAGTCGTCCACAACAGGAGCCATCGCTCTTATGATCCAGGACGAAGAGAAGGAAAGTAAAGACCAAGCCACCATCAACTGGGACACGCCAGTCTCATCTATGATTCGAGACGACATCGTGCTCTCCGGCACATACAGCATGGGACATGCTAACCCACAAAACCGGGGAATTTGGACATGACGCTACACCCCACGGCATCACTTCTGCAACACCAGATACATTACGAAGCATCATGCGGGAACTCAGACACGTTCCACAACAATGGGGGTTTGGAAGTTCTGGGGGTATCAATAGTGCGAGTAAGCCAATATATTGGAGACTGATTAATGAGTTCCTAGGTGTGCCGGAGCAAGGAAGATTGAATTGGGTGAAGATGGCGAAAGGAAGATGAGGATGAAGCAGAATGAAGGTGTTTAGAAGGATAGAGCGGAGCGGACGTTGGAGTTCCTGGTTGAATTGAAGAGGCTTGCTGGAACGTACGTGCATGCAGACTATGGAGAGTTCAAGTTCGAGATCGAAGGGGATAGTCTCGTGGCAGATGCAAGGGATCGCAGAGCTGTTCTACGATATCAGCAAAGTGGAAGCTGAGTTCAGGATTAGTGTCGATGGGCAAGTGGAAGAGCTGGGCATTGATTTCGTTGATGAAGATGAAAGCGAGATGATCTGGATCTCAAGAAAGGTAGACAGCTCGTAGTAGTTGAAGACAGCCACAATCTAACAACGTTCAAGCAGTCATCTATCCCGAGGTTTTGCGAAGTCAAATACTAGCTCCTGCCGCCGGACGTTTATCTGAGCAAAGCAGCGAGCTCTTTCGCAACCGCGTCTCCGACCTCACTGGTCTTTGCCGTGCCACCGATATCTGCAGTCTTGACACCGCTCTCAATCACAATCCGAACAGCCTCATCGATCTTCTTCGAGAGCTCGGGTTGTTGCAAAGAGTACTTGAACATCATGCCAAGCGAAAGAAGCATAGCAACGGGATTTACAATACCCTTGCCACTGATGTCCGGTGCAGAACCTACGATGACTTAGCATAAGATGTATACTTACGACTCCAGGATACTTACCGTGAATAGGCTCATAGATACCATTACACTTGCTCTTGCCATCTGGTGATGATGTCAAGCTTGCGCTTGGCAAAAGGCCCAGGGACCCTGGAATGACTGATGCCTCGTCGCTGATGATATCGCCGAAGAGATTACTCGTGACAATGATACCATTGAGTGCACGAGGGTTCTTGACCATAAGCATAGCAGCAGAATCAATCAAATGATGCCCAAGCTTGAGTTGCGGAAACTCCTTCTCCATCACCTCAGTGACAGTCTTCCTCCAAAGTCGACTCGTAGCCATGACATTAGCCTTATCAAGAGACCATACAGGCGCAGGCGGATCTTCAGCAAGAGCGAGATGGGCAGCTAATCTCGTGACACGCTCGATTTCAGCTCGCGAATATGGTTCTGTGTCGAGAGCGAATCCAGATCCATCGTCTTCTTTGCGATCACCAAAGTAAATCCCACCCGTGAGTTCACGGACAATGTTGAAATTGACTCCTTTGCAGACTTCTTCTTTGAGTGGCGAGGACTTGACTAGGCTCTCTGAGGCAAAGAAGCATGGTCGTAGATTGCCGTATGTGCCCATTTCTTTGCGGAGCTTGAGGATACCCTGTTCGGGACGAATCTTGCCAGTACCCCATTTGGGACCTCCAATGGCTCCGAGGATCACAGCGTCGGCGGCCTTTGCAGCGGCAAGAGCAGCGTCGGTCAATGGCTCGCCGTGCGCATCGATTGAAGCCTGCGTTCGTTAGAATTTCATGCTCAAGTCCTTCCGATTTCGTAGACCGCTTACGCCGCCAAGAGCGTGCTCCTGGATATTGAAGTGAACATCGGCACTGCTTTTCTCAACCACATCGAGCACCTGTCATTGGATCAGCAAAGCATATCACTTCATAACGAGGGATTCGTGGCCAAGAATACCTTCAATGCTTCCGCTGTGACCTTTTAGACTGGGGTGAGTATTTACCGAATGCCAATGGTGTTTCTTGGACTGCTTACTTCTGGACCACAGTGGTCACCTTAATTCAATATTAGCCAGCACTCGCTTTCCTTGTAGTCATCTTGCTCACCTCCGAATACGACAATGTTGTAAGTAGGCATGTTTATTGATTAGCAAGCTTGGTATGGTTTTTGTTGGCTGAAGTGGAATTTCGATTGAAGCTTTGAGTTTGCTCCGATGCCGGCGGCCGAAGAAAGTTGTCTTCGAAACACCTCACTTGCCTTTGCACATTAGGGCTCACACCAACATCTCTTCAGACGAGATCACGTCCATTCATCGCATAAGTCATGAAAGCAGGCAAGATGTCTATAACAATGTCTCCGCTGGATTCTTCATATTGCCGGCAGGACGAACCTTGAAATAGAGCTCATGAGCAGGTCTTGTCATCAGGGCAAGGCTCTACATTGTACAGATCGTGATGGAGAAAAGAAACAGGCATCTCTCCTCTTCTGAGACCATCGTTGCACTCGCTTGTCAACATCGGAAAGACTGCTCCCATCTAGGCCTCATATGGCGAATGGTATCTAGGAATCGAGACGCCCAGTCGTCTCATCATAACGGGATCTTAGTCTCAGATGCTCGTTAAATTTCTGCTGCACGCCGACTACATCCCACAAGTGCTGAATGCGGAGCTTCGATTTGTCCTCATCGGCTATAGCTTTGGCGGTCCGTACAGCGTACGAAATGACCCTTCCGTTCAATTGGATCTTCGAGATGTCGTCTAAATCTGACGGTGATGGATCCACGGACACCGACTCGAAAGGACTGATCTGGGTAGTAGTTGACGACGTTGCGAACGGCCTGGCACAGGACCGGCGATTGGATTTCCAGTATCGTGCTTTCAAGAAGACCCATCATGTTGTAACGACGAGTAATCACCAGGCAGTATGGGTCCAGTAGCGCATCCGCTTTGCGTGCCTTCTTGGCTTCAGTCTTGTCGAGCACGTCTATACCCTTCAGTAATACATATTCTCCCTTCCTGTTAAGTCGTGCATCGACAGTGATGCATTCGTCGCGGTAGCCAAGACTGGGATCGGGAGGCTGTGCAGCTGAAGGTGTCTTGATAGCATTCGGAAGTTGTTTCTCTTCAAGAGATATGTCTTCTGATGATTGATCGGTCTTCTTGATCTCGAGAGCTTGATTCTGGTTGCTTGCTGCATACGTGCGAGGTCGTTTCTCGAACTGCGATCTCCAAGCCTCGCTCAAGCGAAGGCCAAAACATGCCTTCATTCCCAAGTTCCAAATGCTCAAAGTGCACCTGCTCGTGAAAATGATTCGGAAAGTGCGAGCGGAAAATTGAGCGAAGTATGCCTGTTATATGCAAATGCGCTGCTGCACTGAAGTTATCAGCAAAATTTTTGTGTTTGCTGCCAGCCAGGCGGCCAGGCGGCCCCAGCTTTCAGAGAATCCATCTCCTTCCCAGGCTGTGCAGAATTGACATTGAACCAATAATTTGCCGCTGATCTTCCAACTGCTTCTGATCCATGTGCCACTTGTACTCTGTGATAGCCGGGAATCGGACATGAGAAAAAGTGACAGCCTTCCAGGCGGCCTCAAAGGGTGCTTCTTCAGGCATCTGCACACGACAAGAATACTCTTTGCAGTCAGTGTACCAGCTCGTATAGGATGATGTCCAGGTAGAAAACGTCGAAAAAGATGTCGAGGATGCTGTCAAAAAAGCTGTGGTCGCCAAAGTTTGGAAAGCCGGAAAGGCTCAGCCTGACCGGTATCCAATCGACAGCTGCCAAAAGTCAGATCAGGCCAAGCTGTCATCATCAACAAATCAACCTATACATTGATTCAAAGTATTGCTCAGTCCAATAAGCAAAAACCTCAGGAGAAGTGGTCTAGGGGTTGGGCACAGGCGCCTCGAATCGTTAGAGGTGGGCGAATCATTAGCCCATGCTTCATTCATTGATAACAAGCATGCTCTGGATGTCAGTTCGAGTCTGACCTTCTCCAATTCTTTTTCTCTTTTTGGTTTTCTAGCTCTTTGCTCCATTCCAGCAAATGAACGTATAAATTGGTTCAAAGTATTGCTCAGTCCAATCAGCAAAAACCTCAGGAGAAGTGGTCTAGTGGTTGGGCACAGGCGCCTCGAATCTTTAGAGGTGGGCGATTCATTAGCCCATGCTTCTTTCCTTAATAACAAGCATGCTCTGGATGTCAGTTCGAGTCTGACGTTCTCCAATTTTTTTCTCTTTTTGGTGTTCGAGCTCTTTGCTTTTTTTTTGTTCCGCAGACTGCTAGCATTCTCTTGAGTGAATCTTTTGGTGTTCGATCCCCGAGCCTGGATTTCTCTGCTTCGTTTTTTTGTGCTTAATCCGGAAATCTTCAAAAAGTTGAGAGTCGACTTTTCTCCTCAGATAATCAGATCTACACGTCAAATACGGATTCAAACGCACTCGTGCCATCCAATCATAATGGGGATGTGGTCTAATGGTAAGATCCTCACGGATGTCCCTCCCATAAGGGCCTTATGGGCTTTCTTGCGCTGGATCTAGTTATCCAATGGTATCTCTGATACCGTGTGCGCCTCCGTGATGGGATACCAGTTCAAGTCTGGTCTTCTCCGACTTTTTTTTTTGCCTGTTTCTTAGTCGCACAGCCGATGGCTCTTCTGTCCAGGTGTGATTGGATCTATGTCGCCGAGCAGCATTTGCTTTGCTCATAGCTGATCCCAATGTTGGATGAAGCGTGACATGACCGTACTGCCAATTCTTGGGCCCGATTGTTGAGTCAAAGACCTAGGCGAAAAACCCTGCTCGCGCCTGGGAGATCCTCAGCAGAACTGATGCCGCGAGGTCGGTTGGTGTGTCAAAGCACTGCGCAGCATTAGCGTGTCATTTCACACATCCCGTGAGCAGCATAGCCTGGGGAGTCTTGACTTGACTGGAGCCTTGCCGAAGCTCAAGATAATGTTGCGCCTTCGTGCCAACAAGGTCTTACTCTGAAGGAAAAGGTGAGAACAAGGAAGTAGGAGGTAGTCAAAGCCGCGAAAGAAACGAGGAGCGGCTTGGATAGAAACTGCTGTACAGCGTATCAAGTTTAATAACATCAGGTCCCATCCCCAACAGGGCCTGCTTTGGGCCATCAAAGCGCCATCTACGCCATATAACGCCATGCCATGTTCCATAACTTCACATCTTAGCCGAGCACACGCATGCCTACTCTGCTCTCTGGTATACACCGACAACCATAGCGTGGTCACGCTCGAAAGGCTCAAGCGTAAGCTGCTCCTTTGGCTTGATGCGCTCTTCTCTGAGCTTCACAACTTCTCTTGCGAAGACGGTCTCTGGTGCGGCAGTCGAATCGATACAGTTGGCCTTGATCGAGATGACAACCCCACCGCCGACCTTCAAGAAGTTGTGTGCATTGATACCAACAATACGAGCCTGGTCGGGTTGAGCAACATCGGCAAAAATGCAGTCGACCATGCTGACAAGCATTCGGTACTTGAGAGGGTGACGGGCGTCCTCAACGATAGGGATAACGTTTGTTCGGTGGGTAGCCATGTTGATCAGATCACGACCAGATCGGTGGGAGAACTCGACAGCGAAAACCATACCGGTAGGTCCGACGATGTCTGCGACGTGAGACACTGATGTTCCAGAAGCAGCACCAAGGTAGAGGACTCTGCTACCAGGCTTCATGTAGATGTTCTCAAGACCACCAAGGATACCAGCTGCCAACTTGGAACGGAAAGGGTTCCATACACGGTATTCGGTCTTGGTCGCAATGGGTGCGTCGCCGTTGGTTGCGTCGCCGGTAGTGGTTGAGGGAGTATCGATAGAAATGCGCTTTTCGCCGTAGACTGACTCGCCCGGAGTCAAGTTCTTAGTGATGAGCAGATCTTCCTTGCCGCCGCGAGCGACGAAGACACCAGGATGTCTGTGTGGTTCAACAGTGACTTTCTGGCCGCCCTGTATATCTTGTTAGCAGCTTTTCGTAGAATTAGTACGTTGAAGTCATGCCTTTGCGCCTGGGCCACCACCACGACCGCCTCTGCCGCCGCCTCGTGGTCCTCCACGACCACGGCTAGCTCCTCGTGGTGCTCCTCTTCCACCGCGGGCACCACCTCGTCCGCGATCACCACCGCCGAAGCCACCTACACCATCATTAGCACTTTTCTTCATGGTTGTCCTACCATTCTTATGCATACCTCTTCCGCCGCCTCTGCCACCACGATCTCCACCACCACGTCCGCCTCTTGGTGTGAAACCTCCTCTGCCACCGCCACCGCCGCCGCGACCTCCGCGACCTCCAGGTGTGAACGCCATATTACTGCAATATGTTGTATGAATTTATCGCCTGTCGTTTGGAGCTGTACTTCTTCAAAAATCTGGAGCTTCAATTTTCGTCAAGTTCGGCGCTAGGATCTTGGGCCTTAGCGCGAAGTCTAAGTTGCCAAGCCCAAACCTGAGCAGGCACGAATTTCGAAACCCGCAACTTTCGACCGCTCGTCAAGTTCATCGTCGAACACTCCTCATCGCCCAACGACAAAATGGTATATCGCATATACATATTCCTCCCCCACAATGTCTGATTCGTGATATAGGTCCGCTACGCCCGCACCGAGAAGGAGATCGACTCCGCAAAGAGCGCCCGCGCCCGGGGCTCTTACCTGCGTGTCTCGTTCAAGAACACCCGCGAGACCGCCCAAGCCATCAACGGCTGGAAGCTCCAGCGCGCCCTCACCTACCTCGAGAACGTGCAGAACAAGGCCGAAGCCGTGCCAATGCGACGATATGCCGGGAGCACTGGCCGTACTGCCCAAGGTATGTACGAAGTCCCTCGATGAAGGCGAGGTTGGACAGCCATGTGCGAGGATGCATAGATGGATACTACACAAACACAAATACTGAGACTTTTTCTGCTCGTTATAGGCAAGCAGTTCGGTGTCAGCAAGGCCCGATGGCCAGTCAAGAGTGCCGAGTTTTTGACTTCTCTGCTCAAGAACGCTGAGGCCAATGCCGATACCAAAGGCCTGGATACCAGCAACTTGATCGTCAAGCACATTCAGGTCAACCAGGCACCAAAGCAGCGCCGACGCACATACCGTGCTCACGGTCGTGTAAGCATTATTCTGCCCTGTATTTGCTTACCTCCTGCTAATTCAACTCCAGATCAACCCATACATGTCCAACCCATGCCACATCGAGCTCATCCTCACCGAGGCTGAGGAGGCTGTCGCCAAGACCACCGATGTTGCCAACCGTGACCAGCACCTTTCCAGCCGCCAGCGTGCTCAGCGCCAGCGCAAAGCTATCACCGCCGCATAAATCAGTGCAGGGATGATGGAGTGATGGCATGACATGGAAGCACGAACGGCGTTTGCAGGCGCATGAAAAAGTTGCTTAGAGACGGCGACGAGGAATGGAAATGCGTGTATGCAATGCAGTCTAAACCAGCTGCATCTGTGCTTCGCAGCATAGCGCCGCTTCAGTGCGAATGAGAAATGCTTCGATCACGTCAAATCATGCCCAGGCAAATGCACCGTTTCATGCATCATAATCTTGAATCTCTATCTCTACTCGGTGTAGTGCCACCCGCAGCAACGCCCATTTTGGCCTCCGTCTCCGCTTGCGCATCGTTCGCCGCATCGTTGAATGAATTCGGATCGTCGAGAAAGCTTTCGTCGCCAGAAAAGTGCCTGTAAAAGTGGCATCTGTAAGCGACTTGGATCACATCTGAGATGTCGCATCAAGCACCCGCTGTAGTAGTGGTCAAAGCGACCTCGCTTGCCCAGCCCAGCCATACGCCAGTCGTTCAAGCAGTCGCAGCCAAAGTCGTGCCTTTTTCTTGCTCTGCTTTCGCAGTCGCCTCTTCCATGGCGAAGCACCTGTCAGAAAAAGAAGATTACTGGTAAGTGGATCCAGACCATCAAAGAGCAAAATAGGTCCCGGTAAAGTAAGATGTGTGTCAAAGGCAGACAATAGGAAACGAAGCATGAACTTACCATCCTCTCTCCTCGCCACCTTCGAGGAACGAGCAGTCGCCATTGACCACACAGTCCCAGCCTCCTCCAACGCCTTTCCCTCTCCAGCCAACGTCAGGTACGACCTCTGCCTTTGCAGGGTCCCAGCCTTCGCCAACAGCAGAGCCGACGCCGCGTGTGAACTTGCTCTGAGGCTTGCGAACGAACTTCGAGAAAGAGCAGGTGAAGCATTTGAAGTCCTCCTCGCCTTCGTCTTCGGGCATCCGACCAGTGAGAACACGACCGATGGCGATCATGGCTGCGGCGTGGGTGCAGACGAGAAGTGACTTAGGTTCCGACGGGTCGTTGTCGGCGCGAGAGATGATGTGGCTGAGAGCGTAGGCAACGCGATCGTGAAGTTGAGGTATACTCTCGCCATTTGTGCTTGGAACGATCGTGGTTGGAGACTCGACCAGATTCTCAAAGTGTTCGTTCAGGACTTCGATTGTGGCGGGTTGAGGGTGGTCGAAACGTGCAAGGCCATAGAATTCGCCGACGCCGCGCTCGACGTTGATCTTGGGTTTGGAGCCCTTGGTGCTGGCGAGGTGGTCCGTGAAGGGTTTCAATGTCTGGAGGCAGCGATAGAACGGGCTGGAGTAGATGAGGTCCACAGGCGGGTTCAGTGTCTTGAGATGTTCTCCCAGCTCTCGAGCCTGCTTGACACCATACGAAGCGAGTGCTGGATCGGCAACAATTCCAGTGGGTGAGGGGACTGTCGAATTGTAGTGGCCAGTTGATGGATCTACAGACCAGTTGGATCGGTACTGCCCTCGAATTAGTGTGCTGCGTGGAGAGTGTACAAAGGCTGCAGTTTCCTGCAGTCGGGGCTGATCTGATTGCACAAGCATCCCTTCGATTGTATTTCTCCCTCGACCAACTCTCTCGCGTCTGCACTCATCGCGCCTTCCCAGATCGGATGCTTGGGCCGATCATGTATTCGCAGAGTTCGGCAAGCTGTATGAAGGAGTGAAGGCCGAAAGTAGGAGACAACAGATAAACGACTTACTCCGTGCCGCACGACATATATGACTTCCAACATCTTGCAAGTCGTGCTGTGCCCAAAAATGTTGTGATGTCGGTCGAGAAAGGATCGTGGTCGACTTGAAAGTTCAAACGATGTTGATTGTCGGGCCGAGGTTTTCCGCCAAGGAATGATGAAGGCAGGAGCAAACAACACCCTGGCCCGCGCTCTTTTCTTTCACTCAGCGGCAATCACATGCATTCAATTGAAGGGCTGTGCATGGAACTCATTGTCTAGAAACTTCGATCACATGCAGAACAGTCGCTGCCCTTCTTGGCGACCAACACGAGGACCACGAGTCCACGACGCAGACCGCAACGGCCAGCACGGCTTCTCATCACGCTGGTTACCAACTACCCTTTGGAGAAGAGCGCCGTTTGCTGTGTGATGTGATCAACATAGTGCTGAACGCACGTGATTAGGCCTGTAGTGAGCCTGTATAGGATAGGAGTACATCAACATTCGAGGCGAATACGAGAGAAGACGTGTCCGGCCTCCATGGAAAACAAATCGTTAGGTACCACAGGCATGCCTCCCAGGCATTACGTCTCCGCAGACATTTATACCTCCCAACTACGACCCACGCTTCATGAACGATGCCGCGCCTACCCAGGACGTCTACAGCAGTTATGGAGCTGCAAATGTCCAGCGACTTCTGCAAATCAAGAACTCTTACGATCCGACCGGCTTATTCGCCACTAGGCAGAGTGCGTTCAAGTTACCTGGATCTCGGCCATACTTGCTCCAGAATCGTGATAGTGTCCTGACTGTTAGCTCACGCTGCTAAGGACGTCTTTACCCATTTTGTTTTTGAATATACCCACGAACTCGGCCAAATGTGCTTAAGAAAAGAAGAAATCTTTCATTTACGCACTATCAAATGTTTTGATACAAGGTGTCGCTCGACCGCAACGATGAAACTCCAAACCCACAGCCTCAGCCTCAGCGAAAGACAAACTCGGCAGACTGCACTGCAGTCAAATTCTCAACGCGCGTAGTAGGGACGACTCGCGTCAGCGCGACGAGACCGACGTCCCAAGCGACTCAATCTAGCCGCAGGGGGAGCATAACTGGAATCCATGTCAAAATAAGTCATGTCCATTGTCCCTGCATTGTTGAGCAATGCAGCTCTAACAAAATCATCATCAAGATCATGATGGGCAAAGTCGCCCATATCGAAGTCGCGGTTACCGTCTGTGCCAGACATGTCGGTATCTTCGAAGCCCTCGTCAGGAGGTTCCGCATAAGATATGTTGGGCTGTGCGCGCAGTATACGTGGTGGTGTTTGCTGACGAGAGGCTCTCCTGGCGTCGATATCTTCTTGGTACGTCTGTTGCGTTGGAGTCGGAAAGTCCTGGAAGTCTTCATCCATAGCCTGGCTGGTGGTCCGAGATGGCCCTGCGCTGCTTTGGAGGTCAGTTGGTTGATAATCTGATCGTCGTTACCGCATGCTTACCTAGTCATAGTATTGGTTCTACCTTGCCTTATTGGTTGCTTACCCTTCGCTTTCTTTGCCGGTGGAAGGAAAGCGTCGTCGGAATCATCATCATCGTCCTCAACCTCAACCTCAACCTCATCTTCGTCCATGCTAGGATCAGCTCGCTTCCTCGGCCTGCCCGGGCCCTTCTTCTGCTTCCCCGGATACTGAGCCTTACCCTGCGCCCTCAGTCGCCGCTGGTTCATATTATACTCATAAGCACCACATCTACAATCAACAGTACCAAACCGTTGCTTCTGCACTGCCCCCGGATCATACTTCCACCCAGGATACAACCTCTTATGCTCCTCATCCATCTCTCTAGCCTTCTGTTCCCAAGGCGCCTTGTCAGCTTTAGAAAGCTTCTTCCACCACGAACTACAAACTTTGGAAACTTCTCCCGCTCCTGTGCCCTTGGGGTGGTTACGTTGCTCGAGGAATCTCTGGCCTGCATCAAACGTGGCAGAACGATACAAGATCCATGCATTGGGAGGACGCTTGATCTCTTCTTTGCGGCCGACATAACAAATGCAGGGTTGAATGACACTTCCCTTGTGGACTGTCCCGGGATCTTCTCTGCCTTCAATGCCGTGTGCTTGGACTGCGCCTTGTGGAAGGTTTGCTGGATCAGCAAAGGGTGTCATAGTCGCGTCTTGGATTGGAGTTGCAGGGTTTGATCTTCTTCTAGGCGGGTTTGGTCTGCCTGAAGGTGGCCCTGTCGGAGTGGCGAGATTCGATGGTGGGAAGTTACCCAATTCAGGAATGTCGTATGGAGATTCGATGGGAACCACACCTCCTATCCCGGGGACGTCGATCTGTGGTCTTATATACCAGCCAACAAGTCTACTATGTTCTGGGACGACAGGCTCTCGAGTTTTAAACTCAGAGAAAGCCGGAGGTTCAATTGGTCCTGTTGTAAGGTCGTCAAACGACATCTGGAACTGTTCGTCATTGACTTGCGGCAGGGTCCGTGCGGGCTGGGCATGATATGGACCTGTTCCCATTCCTTGAGCTGCGAGTTCTTGATAGCTCCCCGTGTATGGCGTTCGGCCTGTGGGAAAGGCCGCCGGTCCCGTCTGAAGACTGTTGGCGTAGTCTTGCTGTGCGTAGGTTTGATATGGGTCGCGTCGCGGGGCGTTGCTGGCGTTTGATTCATCCTCAGTCATATAGTCAGTAGAAGCGTTGTCACTGACACCGAGGAGTGCTGGGTCAATGGCTTGGCCGTCGAAATCTCCCATCCCACCGTATCCACGATGTGCCATCTTTGACAAGCGCGCAGTCCTACTTGTCAACGATTCCTTGAGAAGTGAGACTGGAAATCACGATTTCTGGCAGCAGAGCCATGGAAAGACTACTTTCCAGTGCTCATAGTGATCAATCATCAAAGAAGAATGCCGGATCCGTCAGTCTACGCCTGGGAACCTTTGTCGTCTTCCATGATGAGGCAACATATTGTCTACCTCAATGAAATGACTTGAAGCAGGCCGGATTAGGTAGTAAAGACAAAGAAAAAACATGATCTTGATCTCGAGGGTCATCGAAGACAAAGAACGTCGACAATGTCAAAGTAGTATGTCAATAATCTAGGCAAGATGACCCTACGTGGTGGACCATGCCTTGCTCAGGGCAGTTGTGAGGAGAAGTCCACCATGCTAGGCATGAAACAGACATGTCCGTGAGGCATATCAAAAACCATCTATTGCCATATCATCATCATTGCTCTTTACACCTTGAAGCTGCAGTGTCGTTTGATCGATCGTCGCATAGCGACAGACGCAAGAATCATGGCGTTCCTATGCCGAAGTTAGCTGAAGCGGGTCACTGTCGTGATCGAAGCGCTCAAGGAGGAATATCAGTTGATCAGCAAATGGGATTAGCAAAAAGTGTCTGCACGGAAGCCTCAGAACGGCGAGCGAAAAATTTGCAATTGGTATCATCGTCCAGAGAATATGAGCGGTGAGTGAGAGAGCTGCGCGTACCATCACAAAGGAGATTTTTAGATTGAAGACTGCCTCTCATATCATTAGGTTTCTATGAGGAATTCATGTCGGTGGTTAACGGAAAGAGGAGTAAAAGATGAAGGAGAGACGGGACTTAATAAAGTGACACTCGGTCGCATGGCTCGTATTCATGCTGCTTTCCTTGTTTCATTTCACGGTGTCCCAATGGAGAAGTTACCCAGCACAACTCCTCATTCTTGGCTGCAAGCGCGACCAGTCATGAGTATCCGGAGAGGAGTCCACTCAGATTCTGCACGGTGATCATGGACATTTTGACGGCGTTCTTTGCCTCGCGATTGTTCAATCATTGACATGCCCGTTTTTGTTCAAACAACAAAGAAAAGTGGAAGGAGAAGTTGTCCTCAAATGACGAAGCTGGTATTCCAGAGGTGCCAAGTTGCGAATTTCGCATGAATGCGTGTTTGGAGACGAGCTGCAAGATGAAGTAGAAGGATGTATCTACCACGGTCGCATGGTCTTGATACTACGAGTATGATATACCAAATGTTGCGATTGCTGGTTGTCGATCTTGGCGCTATTTTGGTGACAGCTCAAACGACACCTGAAGTTCGCGCAACTTGCTCGCGAACACATTCAAGGAGGCAGCGGTGCGACTGGCGGCGGATAACGATGATACTTCCATCTGTAAACAGCGATCTTCTTAAAACCCGGATACAAGCAGGCGCCTGGTATTCTGGTAATCTGCTCCTCGCCGATGTTGCAGTTTTCACTGGACACTGTCTGCTGCGTATCTCCAAGTAAATATTTTCAGACATTCAGCCAGCGGCAAACCCACGCTCTTCGCCTACGTTGGTGCTGATGATGACCACCTCAGTATCTTTCGCCATGTTTCTCTAGATAACATCGCGCCCCTAGGAACAGGCCTCATCTGCGTTCAATATGGTTTCGCCTTCTCATCTGTTCCGGTGGTGAGTAAAGTCCGAGGCCGCGTGCTTCTATACTTCTGCGAGGCATCGCTAGCTGAAGAGCAGCTGATGCTCTAGAGAGCGCGACTGAGTTACTTCGGTCGCAGAAGAATTGTCGTTCGATACTGGGCAGTTAGAAAGTGCTATTTGGCCCAGTTCATGGCCCTGAAAAGGTTGATCTTGCTGCAGTTCCCTATGCCGAAGCATATTTACGCAAATAGCCTCAAACGCACTGCGTGTTGCTTATTTGTGTCCGTGGTCAGTCTGTCATCAGATTTACGTCAGTAGCGAAGGATTCTCTAGACATGCTCTTAGGTTACCCGCGGACCACCTGCAAAGTCGATGAACGATTAAATGCTAGGTTTGTCACGAGCAGGTCAGCTATAGCAGCAAACCAAAGCGATGCATGGACCGCATTTCTCGTCCCATAATGCAATTTCTTCGAATAAGCCATGCCTGATGCCACACCATGCAGAGAGCGTGATGTCAGTGCAGACTAGAACGCCCGGATAGGTCGCAAGGCCCAAGAATTGCTTGGAACGGACGCGTCTTGCTGAGAGCTGAGCGAGAGTACGTGTTGGCGTTTTGCATACCACGCTACAAGCGCCGTCTTTGTGCCCAAACCGCCTGGAGCTATTGCCAGCATCCGAACAGCTGGAGCTGCCTTCCAGGATGATCGCGACAGATCAAACAGATCGACGCCATAGCATCTGCTGGTATAGCTTTTTGAGTGGACGTCCGGCACTGGCTCCGTCTTCTTGGCCTGGTCGGTGACATGTGAAAATTGGAGGACCATTTCCTGCTTGGGTGGTAATTCTTCCAAGTAATGGTGCTGCCGGCGTGTCATGCAGCCTGTCTTCGGACTTGCTGTGCTTTACCGGCGCTGTCCGAGACACGCACGGCATCTTCTCCAACCTTGATCTGCGACTCGGCGTGAGCTGGGGCTCTGGGAGAAGTAACAAAAAAAGAGGAAGAAACTTAGAAAAGGTTCGGAAGACCGCGGCATACCCTGCACCAGCCCCTGACGATGATCCAACTCAGGAACGTGCGCACCCTGCGAATCTGCCATCGTCATGGATGAACCTGCGAAACGAAGATTTTCGATTCAAGCCTGCCGTGTCGCGCTCGTAGCGGCAGCGATGCGGTTGACAACACCAGACTGGCGTCAAACACACCACCACCACGCCCAGGGTTTCTTGGGTGTCAGTCCAGAGTATCGTTCCTTCCTCAAGCCGTTTATCAACCATTATACCTCTCCACCATCTAGCACGAAACGCAAGCTGAAACTGCGACTATGTGGTCTTGACTAATGTCTACTATTCCTTGACCGAGTTAGCTACCTCTACTGCCGCTCCTCGCACATCGTGAGCTCTTGGGCTTTGTAGGATATCACCATTGGACTTGACGTGCATTGTACCTCTAATATTCCCCCGGCGGTAACGGCGCGCTACACTCTTATGAACGCGTTTCCAGCAAGCTGCGGGATCACTCGAAACGCCTCGACTTCGCCTGCACCTAATAATTCTTCCAGTCCAGCTGTAGCGGCTAGAGCTACAGCAGAAACGACATCATTACAAGAAAGCCTGCCTTACGAGGTTGAGGACCAAGGACAAGAAACATCTGCGAATACTGCCCGAGACCCAGAGACCATGGCGAGCGACGAGGAGAAGGCAGCTCTTGGGAAAGATCAGGCCGCAGAACGAAGTACGAGTGAGCATCTCCAGACAGCAGCCGAGCAAGAAAGAGTAAACCAAGAGAGGGAGCGAACACGCGAATTCTTCGATGCGCCAGAAACGACAGATCCCGAGAAAGAAGCCATACAGAAAGACATCCAGAACAAACACCTGAGCGTAGCTTCAAGCGCAGATTGGCATAAGCGGGAATCGATAGAGACTGCGCCGCGCGCGTCCACAGTACTTTCAGACTCAGCCAGCGAAACCAGCCAGACTGGTGATGACGACCCGAAGCTGGAAGGCCAGGATAGCAGAGCTGGTGGGAGAAGTCGAGTAACTTTGGCAGTGCCAGATGATGATCCGAATGCTAGACGGCCAACGCATAGCCGAGGAGATACAGTGGCCTCTGGTATAACGGTGGCATCCTCGAGGAGAAGTGGTAGAAGCATGCCGTCATTGCGTAGGAGGGAGACGAAGCTTGCGCAAAAGGAGGCACATCCGTGGCAGCATTTAGGTAAGACTGTTCGCTAAGCGATGAAAGTGCTGAGCTGATCACATATTTCCAGGAATAACACTCGGCCTGCCCATGATTCTGCTCTTTGATCTTGTAGTACCTTGCATCATTTACTATGTCTGGTTCGACCATCATCGCCGGCAACGAGATAGAGACTGCCGAGATCAACAAGGCGGCACTGACGGCTGTACGATTCCCTTGCTCAATTACGACAGGGACATTCTGGGCTATGCGATTATCTCCTTCGGTTTTGGCGAATTGTGGATTCTGATTGCGCGAGTGCACCGACTTTGGGTACATCGCGACGCATGCGCACCGCTGCTGTCGCGATCTCGGTGGGAGCTAGATGCTACAAGTTGGGTATATGGCGTAGCCTTGATCATGGGCCTGATTCCCTTCGTGGTCGGGAGTGAGCTGGAAATCCCACAGCTTTACCTGTACTCACCCAGCTTCATTATGGCTTTCCTCGGAGCGCTCATGGTCTTGACCACTTTGGTGCCTATCAAGATTCCCATTGGCATCAATTCCCACGCGCGAGGTTCGAGGATACGACCATTCATCTACTACGCTGCAGAAGACTTCATCGCAGTAGACGGACTGCAAGATCGAGAGTTCCGGGTCCGATACAACGATCGCTACGAGACCAATCGAAGGTTCAGGCGCTTCTTCGTGTACTTGACCTTGTTCTGGATCTGGGGTGTCATCGTGTACATCGGGTGTGCAAGCGCGATCATTTGGAACCTGGAATTCCATTATGCGTTTGGCTTGACATTTGGAATATTGTTTAGTTGGATTTTCGTGTGGGCTGGGATGACAGCTCTCTGGGTGAAACGGGAAATGAAGGCGGAGCATGAGGAGTATGAGAATGACGAGGTCGAAGCATAATAATGTTGTAGGCAGAAGTTAATGGTGCAAGGAGGGAAGCATTTCGATGTCCGATAGAGTCGCAGAAATGACGCTGGTATGACAGACTTTGTGGTCAAAGCAAATGATCGTGCTCGGCTCGTACTCCGAGCATCCATGAGCAGTGGAGAGCCGTTAACTTATGCGTTGCTTGTTCGAGGTGTGTGTGCTTTCGTCCAAGTCTCCAAGATGTGGCTACCGGATCCATCAATGTGCTGTCCAAACCTGACCGCATGCCTTGTTCAGGCACTCTAGCTTTTCACGTGCACGCCTCAAAGTTCCATCAGAAAGAAGCTTAATTCAAGAGACCCTCGTCTAACCACAATTTCGGTGTGGCGTGCATCCTTCGTTTGCTTCCGAATGGAGAATGTTTGTGGGCCGTAGGTAGGTGACGCTGGCCACTGGTGTGACGACATCAGACAGCTGCTCCACTTGAGCGACCATCAGAGTGAATGAGCACTCCACCGCATCCTTGACTCAGGCCTGTCTTTGGATCTTCGGGCTGCATCTCCACGCTTCCAGCGCTCATCACGCTCTGAACTAGGATGGACGCACAGGGCTCCATTATTAGTTATAAGCCATCGGCTGCCTCCATTCTTCTCGCCCGGATAAGTGGATCGAACTTATTGCCTCTGCAGACGAACAGAAAAGATAGACACGGCGCATGTGGTTGGAAAGTGGAGAGCGTGACCGTAGGCGACCAGATAAGAGCTTAGCCATACAGTATCGCTCGCTGTGAGACGTGGGCAATTGGAGATACGCAGGTACGTCGACCACCCACACCACCTTCTTCACTGCCGCGCTTGCCCGCTTGTGTTGGTGACTCGATTGTTTCGCGCCTTCTAAGCGGCGTGAAAGAGAATAAGAACCTGGCTGACAAGCCACGCCCAGGATAGCTTCACGCCTTACGCCATATTGGGTCACAGTTGGGTGACAGCTTCGTAGACATTGCGTGACGCCCGACTCAACGACATTCAATATTCGATCACTTCCTCTCGCTGTCACAAATCAGACTTGTTATCAGACAAGCACAACAGCAACATCATGGGTCAATCCGAGTTCGTGGACTGCATCCGTCCACTGGGCGAGCGACTCAAGCACTACGATCCCAAACGATCCCCAACCGACCAACCCGACAACGATGCAATCTATGAAACAGACCCAGCAAGAGCCGTCCCCCAAGGCTTCATCGACGCCATGATCGTTCGCGAGGAAGTCTACGTGAAAGAGCAGAACGTCCCGCTTGAGAATGAATTCGACGAAGACGACCCAAGAAGCTTCCACTGGGTCGCATACGCCTCCATACCAGCCAAAGCCAACACAAACGGCAACGGCGAAAGAAAGTCCAGCAACAGCACCAAAATCCCTATCGGCACAATTCGTCTCGTACCACCTCCACACGCCCCACATCCTCCTCCAAGTGGCAGTGACTCCCCACAATCAACCCACGACGAACCGATCAAAGAACCGTACGTCAAACTCGGCAGACTGGCAGTCATAAAAGAGTTTAGGAAAGCAGGAATCTCAAAACTCCTCATCGATACGGCTTTGAACTTCGCTCGCGAACATCCTCACGAAGTCGGCCCACCACTTGATCCAGCACAGATGGAAGCACTCAAGAAGGGACTTGGTGTTAGTTTCAGAGGTCTGGTTCTTATTCATGCTCAGACTGGAGCACAGAACATTTGGAAGAAGTATGGATTTGAGACGGATGAGAGTATGGGTGAGTGGGATGAAGAAGGAATACCGCATGTGGCTATGTGGAAGAGGATTGATGTTAGCGATGCGAGGAGGAAGAGCAAGATTTGGATGGGTGGGCCCGGGCCAATGAGTTCTTGAGGAGAGGATGAGTTGCAGTCTTCAGCCAATGTGAGGAGAATGGCTGGGATGTGAAGTCTGGATAGATGGGGCATTTGGGAAGGATGGATGATGGTGTTGTCTTTCGTTTGCATGATACAGGGCGTTGAGGAATATGGTTATACCCAGGTAGTTTGAAGCGATTCGTGGTCGTTATTATTCATGAAAAGTCATAGGTCGTGCATCATGTCCGAGGTTTCGTCTCCCATCAAGTATGTTCCTTAAGCTGCATACTGGCAGCAAAAAAGCAGTCAATTGCCAGCCAGAGGAAACCAGGCTACGTCGTTCGGTCATCTTCAGGCTGCTCCAAAAAATACGAATCATGACCAGTATATGAGGACCGAATTGTCGTACGAAAGTTCTTCAAGTCTTTCACGGGACGATTTACGGCCCTTTCGCACCTCGAAAGCAGCAAGAACAGCCTTCTCCAGATCACCGAAAGTCATGCCTTCCGAGTAGTACCTGCGAAAGAATATGGTCGTGTGACTTCCAGTCGGGATCTCGCACGTCTTCGGAGCAGGACGCGCGACCATCATCTTATGCCAGAGAGGTCGCACATCCGCCTGAGAGCCTTCCCAAGCATCGACCAGATCTATTCGTGCAGCAATAGTGCTGTCCCGATACCCATGCTTTTTCTGCTTGAAAAATTTTGGGGCCAGAGGATTGATGGTTCTTTCAGTCGTACTAGTTTTTTCGACTTTTTCCTCGAGGAATAGCTTTTGGCGCAGCGGTTTGGAATATGTGATTGTTTCTAGTACTTTTCGGTTTATTTGACGGCATCGCACTACGTCGGCTTGCTCGGAAAAGAGTAGGATTGTCTCGAGAAGTTCTCCGATTCCGAAGACGCGTTGCGCTGCCGTGTCGGCCGACTCTACTGCCCCGTCGACATTTGACAGCCACATGGTCGACCTGGTGGGTGTTCAAGAGGCTCTGCTAATAGTTGACGCGAGGCGAATGTGTAGCGAGATGGCCAAGACGAAGTTGATGGACCAAGAAGGCTGAAGCTTGTGAATGAGCGGCTCCACATCATGTTCACGTGTCAATGCTCGGCGTCGTGATTCGAAGCTCGACCGGAGGAACTGCTGCATCTGTATTCCCCCATCATCGCCATGCAGGAACAACACGCGCTATTGAGCATGACGATGATGGATATGGCAAGAATCCTGGTAGCACACCAATGGCTTCGCCGCATTGATAACTCGCGTACCTCTCGCTACTACACCCGAGCACATCTCGGTAGACTTGTGCAGCACTATATGTTGCTGTAGGTCCCGTATGCTTGTACTGTCGATAATCTCTTCGCCTTGAGAAGACTCAAGATGCGCTTCTCAATCATTCTGAACGCTCTGGCAGCATCATATGCCAGCGCCACTACTTTGGTCAAAGCTGGACCAGGTTACATTAACTACACCACAGTGACAGGTTACTTCCTTCAAGACGAACCGACGACCAATGCGACCACTTTCAACTACACCCAGACAAACTTTGGTCTCATCAACCGCACATATCCAGCGACTCAAAATATCAGCTATGCTGACTTGACGCAATGGCAAAGGTTTGAGATTCAAGTCGAAGCATTGAACAAGGAAGCGCCGAGGAACACTGTCTACAAGGTGCTGTACATGGGACGGCATGGTCAGGGATACCATAATGTGGCCGAAACTGCTTTTGGAACACCAGCATGGAATTGCTATTGGGCTCAATCGAAGGGAGCCAACAGCTCATTCTACTGGGAAGATGCACACCTCACCAATGCTGGAGTCTTGCAAGCACAGATTGCGAACAATTTCTGGAAGAAGGAGATTGAAAGCCAGAAGATACCAGTGCCTCAGACCTACTATACATCACCTTTGGCTCGATGCCTGGCCACAGCCAACGTCACCTTCAGCGGCCTGGATCTCCCCAAGCGCGCTCCTTTTGTGCCAACCGTAAAGGAGCTCTTGCGCGAGGGCATCTCTATTCACACTTGCGACCATCGTTCGAACAAGACTTGGATCCATGACACATATCCAAGCTTCAAGATCGAGGAGGGCTTCAACGAGTATGACGAGCTTTGGAACGGCGTCACCGGAGAGCCTGACAGCGCACACGCGAAGCGCATGTTGACACTTCTCGACGACGTCTTCACCAGCGACGCCTCAACCTGGATCAGCTTCACTTCTCACAGCGGCACAATCAGCACAATCCTCGACGTCATCGGCCACCAAAAGTTTACTCTCGCAACAGGCTCTGTGATCCCTGTTCTCGTCAAGGCAGAATTCCTCCCTGCCTCCGATGCCCCATCTACGACGGTCGACAGCTTCACGACCAGCACTTGGTGTCACAACGCTCCGCCAATCACCAGTAGTTCGGGCGTCGATCAAGGCTGTGTTTGCTCTGTGACGACAGCACCTCTTCCAAGTCTGAACACCCAAGCCCCATTTTTTCCGGGACAGACTGCTCCGATCAATGAGTATACGACTACAACGACAGTTTCGAAATCTATGACATCGAAGCCTTGCTCGAGCTCGTCAAGCAGCAGCAAAGGATACGCTTGGCCAACGAGCTATTAGATCTGTTGTGTTAGATACCTTGAGGTAACTAATAAGCAGCATTTAAAACTCGACTTGATAACACTTGCTTGACCGTCTTCATTCATTCAGGATATACAACGTACATGCATGCACACGCAAACGAACGAATTACGGGACATATTCGGCTACAAACCCCCAATCTACCCAGCTAAAGGCAGCGCTTGCTCCTTCATGGTCAGTTTATACAAATTATTTCCTCCCGTCAAGAGCCACACCCCAGCCTTTGCTCTCGCAGGCTCGATGTTGTAAACAGTGTCATCAGGACAATTGATCTTGCCAAGCACAACGCCGGTGTCGGGATCGACAATGTCAACGCCACCGTACACCGCGGCCAGCAGCAGGCCGCTCTGCGTCACCCTCACCCCATCAGGCCAGCCTGATGCAACTTGGTACACCAGACGAGGATTCGTCAAAGGTCCGGTCTTCGCATAATCGAATGCCCATACTGCACGCTGATCGGACAGGACGTTGCTTGTTGAGAGCGAGTCGGCGACATATAGCGTCTTTTCGTCGGCCGAAAGAGCGAGGCCGTTGGGCTTCTGGACGATATTGTTTGAGATTGCTGTTACTGCTCCGGTTGAGAGGTGGAATCGATATATTGCCTGTGGAAGTTCCGAGGCTTGGACACCTGGCCAGGCATTATCTTGGCCATAGGTGGGATCTGTGAAGACGAGGGAGCCTTGGGAGTCGAAGATCAGGTCATTGGGACTGTTGAAGTGGCGGCCTCGGTAGTTGTTGAGGATCGCTTTGGTCTTGCCGGTGTTGGTGTCGATGGTATGGATGCCGCGCACGGGGCTGCCGTTCGTGGTCACGTAGACGGTTCCGCGGTAAAGAGTGCCTCCGTTTACGTTCCATAGAGGGGGGTCAGTGGTGATATTGCGGACCTGGATTCCATGAGCCATGTGCTCGATCGCTGAGAAGATTACTGCCTTTTTACCTCATGGGTGTCGATTTCGATGGCATACGTTGTGCCGAGGACCGTTGTATCGCTATACAGCAGTTCATTGGTGTCTGGCAGATACACAGGAGCTTCATGCACATGTTTCAAAGTTAGAGGAAAGCTCTGGATCTTTTCAAGCTTCGCGTCTGGCCCGATGGTCTCAAAGAAGGAACCATCATAACCAATGAAGTCTGCACTCTTGATTTTCTGCAAGGAACTGCTGATGCTTGTATCTGCAGGTACTATGTCGTAGAGCCAAGATGCTGCATCTTCTTGTTAGTGGTCATCGAGCAAAGGACAAGCTCATCATTCACTGATATTGCCGCTCTTCCACTCGCCAGGGATCACAGCGAGGTTTTGGTCAAGGAACACTGCATTCAAGCTTGAATAGGCACATGGTAAGGCGCTGAGAAGTGCGCCTGGAGCTTGCACTGAAGCACATGGTTCCATACTGGATTTCGCAAAGTACGGCGAGAAGAAATTGGGAAAGAAGTCCACTCCAAATAACAATGGCAACTGGTCTGCCATGTTCAATGCCGATTTCTCCTCTCCAACAGCCAAGCCTCGTGAACGGCAAGGCTGGTACGGTATAGCCTGTACGGCACGAGGTGATGCCCACAGACGCCATCCAATTTCCAAATAGTGGTCGCGCGTGGCGAGGTTTATCCACAGCTGAATTGGAGGCAAAGACATTATTGCTGGGGTTGTGTCGGTCAAAAAGCGGCCGACCTGGTTAGGGCCATGGGCCATCCCTTTGAAGGTCAGACCGGTGTGCTTGGCGAACATAAGTGGAGCAAAAAAGGTGGTTAATTGTGTGCACAGACGGAATTTGTATGAGCGCACAGGCAAAACTGGGGCGACTTGCATGAACGCTCTCGTCCGTCCAGTTTTCAAAGGGATGGAGACCGGAGAGGGGTTGCGAAGACGGACCTCCACAGCACATCCGGATCGCTTCCGAGGACTCTTCAATACATTGATATTTGAGCAGCTGGTGTTCTTTATATGCACAAGTCGTTGGGAACCCTCTATTGTGCACTGCATAATCGCAAGAGCTGGCAATAGATCGCAAATATGGTAGTCTATCACGTCGGTAAGCGGCCGGGCGCTGGGCAGTGGCTGGTTGGTGATACCTATTGATCGACCGATAGTGCTCTTCAAATTGAACCCTGGCACCTCTGATGAGAACATTGCGGAGTTGAAAGCAGCCGGACAGGCAATGGTCGGACAGGTTCCAGGTAGCTCATACCCGGCTGTTGACAGTATGGCGGCGGTTCTGACAATCGTGAAAGGCCTTCTGAAATTCGACTTTGGCCCTCCTCTTGCGTCTACAGCTCACAGAGCCCAGGGTTTCAATCTCGGCTTGATCGCGGTGCTAGAGAAGCCAGAAGATGTACAGGTATATGCTGAACATCCGGCTCATCTGAAGTAAGCTTTTCGACCAGCGTCCAGGTGCGGCCGGTAAATCTGACCGCGTTTGCAGAGTGCATGCTATCCGAGAATCCATTTGTGGAGATACTCTTGCGTATGACCTGGCAGTTTAGTGATTATTCTCCCAGCGCAGAAGGCCAAGCCTGGAGCTTAGATGGAGAGCATCATGAGAAAGCAAAGATGCAAATTCCTTAGCCTGCTGAGAGTTCTGAAGGTAGGATTTCGGAGGACATATGAAGTATACATTCCGGGGTATATGATCCATAGCGATTTATTCACCAAGCTGTGAACGAGGGGCGCTCAGGGCCTTCTTGACAATGTACCGGAAGATGGCACAGAGGAGCATTCGAACAGCATTGATGATCGCGTGACAATATGATGGTTCAGATGAAGGGATCGATGCCCGGCATACGTACAGTAACCCTTGAATCCTTGTTGGCTAGGGAGGCCCATACATACCAACTATGCAATGGACAGAAGTCCACCGTAAGTTGGTCCGCAAGCGGACCCCAACTTTTCTTTTCGTAACTTCTTTTCTATTTATCTTTTTATCTAAAGGACTTAGAGCTTAGTAATGTATGACAAAGATACTTATTTTTTTTATCTATTTTTAGAAAATGATAAAATATTTAGTAGTTATCTAGTAAGATTAGTCCTAAACTCTAAAACAAAGACTTAAGGACTTTAGAGGCTTTTAGGCTTTATTATGCTATTTTTAGTAATGAAAACATATATATCTTATAGTTTAGACTAAGGAAAATCTATATATAGAATTCTATCTAGGTTAGCCTATAAACGGCTATACTATTAAGGGAACTATTTTTAATTTCTCTTTAATTCTTCTAAGGATATCTTTTTATCTAGAGGGTTTATAGCTTAGTAATCTAGTATAAATATACTCTAATCTTACTACATATTTAGGAAAAGTCCTAATATTTATTAGTTATTTAGTAAGATTAGTCCTAAATTTAGAATTAAAGATTTAGTTACTTTAGAGTTTTTTAGCTTTACTTTACTATTTTTAGTAACTTATAACCTCTTTTCTTAAA